>VUQS01036868.1:0-24698 GCA_015108495.1 Heterochromis multidens
ATGGTTCAGGAATGGTTTGAGGAGCACAACAACAAGTTTGAGGTGTTGACTTGGCCTCCAAATTCACCAAATCTCAATCCAATCTAGCATCTGTGGGATGTGCTGGACAAACAAGTCCGATTCACGGAGGCCCCACCTCACAACTTATAGAACTTAAAGGATCTGTTGCTAACATGTTGATGCAGATACCACAGCACAACTTCAGGGGTCTAGTGGAGTCCATTCCTCGACGAGTCAGAACTGTTTTGGCAGCAACAGGAGGACCAACACAGTATTAGGCAGGTTATGCCTGATTGGTGTATTTACTGAAGTTACTTTTTTTAATGGTTGAATATTAAAGTGCATGCATGACATAAACTGATATTTAGAATGTAATATTAGGTACTAGAAAAGGTCTACTGTTATGTGAAGCAGAGGTTCAGAACGATTTTATATACACCTTATTAGGTCAGTCAGGTGACATTTTCCTGAGCTTTGACAGTCACATCATCTCTCATGTTTGGTTACTTGGACAACACCTGTAATATTCACTTTTATGTAGCATTAACCTGAACAGATATCAGAGGGGGGAAAAAACGAGATGTTCTCTCCTGCACTGGTGGAGGAGGCAATTTATTACTCTTTTTTTTTTTTCCTTTTGGCAAGTAAAAGAACACATCGTCTCACAGCAATGAGCCAATTTGTTTCATTTAAGCCAACTTGAGTCCTGTGATCATGGAAAGTATGCAGCTTTTCTTTTTTTTTTTCCTCTTTGCTCTGTGATTGAGCACAAGCAGCAGGATAAGATGATGCCTCATTTTACTCCAGTATTTGCTGCATTTATCCAGAAGGTAAACCTTTTGTATGTGAAGATGTATGCAAAAGTTTGAGGAAAATAGCATATTATGTTGTTTTGGGTTTTTTTTTCAAATTAGTGAAAATGACTGGAGACATTTGAAAATGACCATTTCTTTAAATGTTGATGGACTGAGGCCTTAACTGACTTTAGGACCTACGAGGTAGATCAAGCTCTGTGATTACACACTGTCAGCAAAACTTGACAAAGCCTCTGACTCTTTGAAAACTTTTGGGTTGGACCCACTTTTTTCCCTTCAGAACTGTCTTAATTCTTTGTGGCATATATTCAACAAGGTGCTGAAAACATTCCTCAGAGATTTTGGTCCATATTGACATGATAGCATCACACAGTTGCTTCAGATTTGTCGACTGCACATCCATGATGATTTGCCACAGGAAACTAAAGACAAGCATTAAATAAACTTAGATAAAAACATAAACCAAGAAAACTACTGTGTGTACTTGTCCATCTACTTTTGTCAGTTTTAAATCATCAGACAGATGAAATTCTGTAAAAGTTAGGACTCTTGTGGAGCAGGCAGTGGTCACTCCAGGGGAAACAGTAGTAACATAGAAGAACTCTTCCTCCGCTCCACTGCTCCTCCAAACAACCTCACATGTCCAGTAGTACACATGCCAAGTTTGAAGCGGACTGGATAAGCAGTTGTCAAAATAGTTGAAGAACAGCCAGGCAAACATATAAAGATTTCTAAAATTATTATTAGCGAGATGATAAAAGAAAAACACAACAATATATTTAAGAATCATTTGGACCATTTTATTGCTCTCATTTCAAATGCTACTTCATTAAAAAAAACATTTTTTCCTTCCTTCTGAGTAACCTAGGATTATTTGATCACATAAGATGCTTGTATAAAATTGTTACATCAAAAATATTACATTAATTGCAGATTCAGAACCAGAAAGTCCAAAGAGATCAAGATGTACAGCTCAAAGCACAAAGTGGAAGACAGTGTGGCTTTTGTGTCAAAGCTACTTTAACAGTCTTGTGCTTCACATTTCGACAGCACATGGAAGCAATTGCTAAAAGCAAGAATCAAAGCCCTTATTTACACTACAAATCAGGAGTGACACTAAGTGTGGATGCCATTTCTTCAAGGAATATCTATATTTCAGTTAATTAGGATTTATTACACTCAGATATGCAATGACATCTTAAAACCAAATCAGTTAAAGTTACCAGTGTATACTTCAATAAGCAGCAATTAGCATGATCAAGTCATTTGTCTAATGTGTGAAATTTAAAGATTGGCGTATTTCACTGCTCATCCAACTGTCACTAAATGAAATCTGTATAATGCATAGACACCAAGAAAAATATCCTTGTACACTAAAAAGCAGTAGCTTGCTCTTCCAGAAGCAGAAGTTGCATTATTGTAATAATCTCACAGTGATTGTTGATTTGCATAAAAAATACACAATTTAAAAAAAAAAAACAAGAAATATTTAACGATTAAAACTTGATTAAGTTAACATGTTTTGAACAAGATCACGTTTTAAAATTTAACTGAATCAGACTAAGTAACACGTTGATAGTTAAGTGTGTAGGAACATCAAGCATGAGATGGGCTAAAATACTTTTCCACCAAAACTTCAGCACTTGGACCATAATAATGTTTTATTTATCTAATGATGCCAATTTAAAATTGTTAAATAAAACCTTTAAAATATTTGCCTTTTTGATAAGAAATTTGGGTGGCACTGCCCATTTGAATCACTGCAGTTTGCACATAGTTATTAAATATTGTGACAAAAAATATCTTAAATGATTCAGAGATCCTATGGAGTGCCAGTTTAAAAAAAAAAAAAAAGTAGTGTTTGATCACAAATCATTGCACAGCAGATGTATTAATATATCACACCTGGCACCTACAGAAAATAAGAGGTAGCGCTACATACAGGTATAATACATCGATAAATCCCTACAACAGGGAAGAGACAGCTGAGTGGATACAGATCACAGAAAGAATGACTTCAGATTTCAACAAAAGGTTAAATGGCAAAGCCATACTTAATATTCAACCTGCAACTTATGAGTTTAAATACAATAAATAGAGAAAAAGGGGAGCAACAATGAAAGATTAGAAAACAAATATAGTATTTCCAGTCTGTGTGGTGTTGAACCATTTACTTCTTACCATACTCAAGCATGTTACATTATCCTCTGGGTGTGTTTATGAACATGCATCTTTAGATGGATGCTTCACATCAAGTTCCACGTGTAACTGTGCATAGATGATTTGAAGTCTTTTGTTCACTAAAGGAGGACACGTGAATCCTCAGTACAGTACCTCCACTATGTTTGAATCTCAAGGTTCCAATAGTTGTGCCTTAAAACCTCAAAGAAATAACTACTAAACACAGTACTTAAGAAGAGAGGTTGGTTATGTTGGATATTCTTAAGAAAAATAACCTGTTAAAAATGATGGAGAACTGCTCGTGATATGTACAGAGTGAAAGTAAAAGTGGTGTGCATGCTATAAAGCTATCTTTATTCTCTCTCAAAATTGTATCCCAGATCTATTTGATGATTACCACATCTTGTTCAGTTATTAACATACAAATTGGTAAGATTAGCAAGAAAATGTGTGACCTTGAGGAGCCCTTTTGTTTCCTGCAAAAAAATTATGCAAATGGTCAAACAGATCTTGTGTCAGCCCTTATTAAAATTCAGTACCACCAAAGTCCTTCAATGTTAAGACAAATACTTCCAGCGATTCGGATTTAAATCCTCACACGAGGCATAATAAAAACACTGTTATGAGGCGGTATTACAGTACCCCAAAAAAAAAAAATGGGTGTGTTTTCTGTGTTGTGCTGGCTCTTTCACAGGATACTTTCAGACCCTTTGCAGATGAAACAGCTGTCCACAGAGTCCCGGTCTATTCGAATCTGAGGTGAACTTTTTTTGTATGAACCGCTGTCAAGACTGAAAGAGGAAGAGACACAGAGTCAAAAATGTTACGTTTCAGGAACTTAAAATCAGACAGTATGAAATATTTGTGCATTTCCCTTTCAAATGCACAAGCGATTCAAATGCCAGCTGGTAGTCACTTACTGAGCCACGGTGGGAGAAAAAAAGTAGTGCTCAGCATGGTGAATGGGGGTGAAGGAAAGTTGACGATGGATGTCCTGGGGGGGAAAACCGACAGAAAAACCTTTTATAACATCAATCAATCATGAATTTCAAATGAAGTAGTAGAAAAAAGAAAAAAAAACAAGCACTGCAAAGCTGCTTTTAGTGTTAGAGTGTTGTTAGCCCAAACTGGCTGGTTAGAGAAGCATTAAAAACAGATAGAAAAGCATGCTGATCTTTAAAGATATTAAATGTTATGTGAGTGAAATGCAAGAGGACTAGCATGACAGGAAAATGAAGTCTTCAGTTGGAGCAGCCCTTAAAGCTAAAGCAAAGCAAACCCTGGCTAGTACTCACTATCCAAAGATTTATTTCCCAACATGGGCTCCTGTTCCATCATATCCATAGAGATTTTTATACTGGGGATATTTGCTTGGTAGGGGTAGTCAGACTGTGGGAGGAGGGAATGAGAACATTAACACTCATGGATTTCTTTAAGGTGGGGAACTACTGGAGACATAATCACATGATAATAATGGACTCATGAAACTGTATCATGCCTTTCTTTTTTGAACATATATAGACATTTACTTACGAATTCAATTTCACTGTCAATGCTTCCCTTCTTCTTGTTTTTCTTTTTCTTCTCATCCTCTTTCTTCTTCTTGTCTTTCTCTGGGATAACATCATCCAGGTAGCTAAGGTCGTGTTGGGAGAACACATAGTCCATTCCTTTGCGGACAGCAACCAATGCCAAAATCTTATAAAAAGAGGAATAGTTTGAATGAATGGATTGTTCATGGCAAAATACTTAGCTCTGTGTAATTATGATTGGCTACGTCAGCCTTGTCTCACCATGACAGGGAAAATGATGGCAGCGACAGTAGACTTGAGGACCCACAGGAAGGCCAAGCACAGGGCCTGGAGGAAAGTGAAGAGGTGGATGCGCCTCTGGGGAACGTGCCGTAGGTAGATCAGGTCCGGCTGGTGCTTGGCAGGCATGAGGAGCAGCTGCAGGCGATCCATGAACTGGCTCAAGCAAACAGATAAAAAGTTCAGTTGGTTAAGAGACCGGACATACTGCAGTCAGAAGCTAGACAAAATTTATGTAGACCAAGCAGTGATTTCATACTCCCATATAACTTTTCTATTTAAATAATGGTTGTTACTCAGACAGCAGTGCTAGGCAGTAATGCCTCACAATAAAGGATTACAATTCACAAATTATTAAGCTACACTTTTCCTTAATAATAAAATAGACACCAAAAATGTTTACACTTTAACTAGAAATCTCTGTATTTAAGTGTTTTTCCTAGTAAAATATCCAAAATATACCAAAGTATAAGGTATACCAAATATTCCTAAATTACCTCTCCCGAGGAGGTTATGTTTTTGGTCGCATTTGTGTGCATGTCATTCTGTCTGTAAACACGATAGCTCGAAAAGTTTTGAATTAATTCTGATAAAACTTTGTTAATTCTGATAAAACTTTGTTAATTCTGATAAAACTTTGTTAATTCTGATAAAACTTTGTAGAGGTGTAGAGTGGGGTCATGTTAACAATCCATTAAAATTTGACTTACATCCACCAACGTCTTCAAGGTCAACTTAATGAGTTATTGGTCAAAAATTGACAAAAAGCCTTAAAACTTAGAAACTATGATTCTTACAAGTGTGGTGTGTGTTGCCAACATATAGAAAATACCGTATAAAGATTTAAAATATGTCACATTTGACCTCTGACCTCTCCTTCAAGGTCAACAGATTGATCTGAAGGTCACAGTGATAATACTGCTATACAGAGCTATTTAAAACTATGTTTCTTACTCCCATTGTTTGTATTGACAACATATAGGCATATAAGGAATGATATATGGGGATTCTAAATATCACATTATATTTGCATCCAAATATCATGTCACATTTGACCTCTGATCTCACTTTTATATTTCACATCTGCCTTTCTTTCAAGTTGACCCTAAAATCTTTAAAGAAAGTATTGTCAAGACAAAGAGAATGAGCTGCCTAGTTAGTTAGAAATATACTGTAGTATAATATTATATAATAGGCTCAAGCTAAAGTAAATACTGCCCAGAGAGTGAGCTGCCTTGACAGAGGTTTGTGCTCTTGGAGTGCTTCTTATTTAAAATATTACTGGTATTTGGCACATTTCAAGAAGTTTTTAAACAACTGAAAAAACAAACAAACAAATAAAATACTTGAATTTCCACCTTTAAAGTCTATTAAACTAATTCTGTTAATTTATAACTAATTATAATATTTATTTTCAATATTTTAAACCTATTATTTATTTGGATTTTAATTAAGTAAAATTTTGAAAATTAAGATTTCTTTTCTAATGATAAATTATAAAGAAACTTTTTTTATATGCAAAAATATAAAACGATGGAAAAAAAAATGTGCATTTTTCACAATAACAAGAAGACAAAAAGTTATCTATAATAATAAGTAAATGATCCACATTTTTAAGAGCACATTAAGGTATATTACGTGGATGTTAACCAGACAATTTATTACTAGAAATTAATGAAATGTCATTAGTTAAAAATTCCAGTGACAACATTTTGAGGGTCAGCTCGTTCTCTGTTTTATCTGTGTGTTAGCTTGATGCAAGGTATACAAGTGCAGGGAGGCATTTAGCTTCTACCTGAAGAGGAAAAATTAATCTCCAACTAACTCAAAATCCTTCTGTGTTGTGCTTTAGCTACAGGTAGCTCTGCTAGCATGTGACAAAGGCTACCTGGACCACAAAGGCTTTGCAGACATATGTGTTAGATTTGCAAAGCTGAATTAATTCAAAGTAATTCAAAGTAATTGAATTACTGCAACTGGTAAGTGCTTAAGCAGTGTTACTTTTTTCTTCATAAAATGCAAAAAGAAATTTATGATATTTGTATTATTACATGTGCTATGTTTTTCAAGCAACCCACCCAACACTGGTTAGCAGGTAGTGAACAGGGCAAAGAGACTCACCTGGACACCATTGAGTGATGCCACACCCATGTAGAGGAACACACCATAGAGCACTGGCATGGGAATGAACTGAAGAACACAGAACACAGTAAAATATATTAATCTCATATGTGATTGTGAAGAAAAATACACGTGTCAAAGCTCCCATCTTAGAAGAGACAAGAATTTTCCTTTTTTTTTCTTTCCTTCTTTTGGCTAACACTGCTTAGTTAAAAATAGTCCACAAGAAGCTTTTCGAAGAATGCTCTTTTTACTGAGCTAATCAGTGTGACCAGGCTTTGAGCTTGCACAGGACTCAAAAGTACTCCTACATCAACTTAAAAAAAAAGATGAAAAAACAAATCCGCTAAAAACAGGTAATATAGAGGAAAAAATTGGTTATCATGATAAATAAAGGAATAAATGTTTGAGCCTAAGCAGCATCAGTAATTATTTTTCATGCCACTGTAATACACTAGATGGCAAAACCAGAATGTTATTTCAGAGAATCAGAAACACAGTATAGAAAATCCCCTCAAGGGGGAGTACCAGCTCCAGTAATCTCCTCTCAGTGGCTTCACATTTTGCTGGGCAGCTTAAAGAAGAAATGGAAATTCGAGAAGGCAAACTGCTGCAATTGGAGCTTAAGCCCTGATGCACATTCTTATTTCACATCATATTACTTCAGCTATGGAAGCTCCTAATCGGATGAATAAAAGGTTTGAAATTATTTTAAATTTAAGAGGGCTGACAGGAGTTTGTCCTAAAACAGGCAGACAGTAATCCATATTTCCACGGAAGAATTAAGAAGTTGGAGCACTACCTTGAGGATAGGAGCCATGAAGACAGAGAGTCCCGTCAGCAGGAACACGAAGATACCAGTGACTCGTTGTTCCCTGGATTGGAGGGGGAAACGTCACAAAAATTAATCAGTGGATCTGATTCAGAGAAGTTTGAACTTTTTCTTTTGTAGCTTTCTCATTCCACTGGACAAAATTTAAAAAAGACGGCATGACATCTACATCAGACTTTTTGATGATCTCAGTCCTGGAACTTTACTTCTAATGTTTGCATATGCAAAAGTTAAGGCTCGTAAAAACAATGAGCACGATGAATTTAAACGATTCACATTGCAATCAGTTAACCACATGAAGGAAATCACTGTCATCAGCTATACAAATCCATAATGCCACAATACACAATCTTCACAGACTTGGTAGCCAAAATAACCTTTGCCTGACCTCCACCTTGCTGACAAATTTGTTTCTTTTTCATTGCCTTTTTTCAGTGAAGTCATTCTCTCTGAAGAACAACTGCAAGAGTATTTATATCTGCATGTACACACAGAGAGCTCTGTATAGATTTACCCCCTTTCTGTCATTTTCCAAGACTGTTTTCTCTCTTTTTATGTTCTTCTGTTCCTTCCTGACTGTCTAATTCATGATTAATTGAATCTTTCCATTTCCTCCCCTTCTTCTCATGTTGCTGGAAAATAATTGGCTTTTTGGATAAAATGACTTTTTTTTCTAAAGAAAGGAATATGCATACAGCAGACAGGGATTTCTGTCGTGTGTGCATATGGGTTTATTGTGTTATTGCTCCACATAGCATTATGCAAACCACCTGAGTGAATTTCTTTTTCTTTTTTTTTTTTTTTTAAAAACACCTGAATCCAAAATGAATGCAATTAACTACCTGGCACAGTCAAATACTAAGAGTCCTCTGGGAAAACAGAGAGGGATGTGAAGACCTTTGTTCGAGATCATCGTCTTAGAATTAATTTAATTGTTAAATGACGTCAACACCACGTCCAGCAGCTGCATTAACTCACCTGACACCCAGGAATTTAGGCTGTTCCCCAGGGGCTGATGTCTCGGTCTCCATTTTCAGAGAGTCAATGTGGGCGATGGAAATGACAGTGGCAGCCACATACCACGGCAGGCCCATGAAAGAGCAGATCACCAACAGGATGGCCACCCAGAACAGGTCCAAATGATACCCTGCCCCTTTCTAACAGGGAGACATTAGTTAAAAAAAAAAAAAACATTAAAAAAGGGCAGAAGAGTAGGACAATGAGTTTTCCAGAACTAAAGGGGACATCATCGCAATGAACTAGCATATGCAGTTGAAAATAAATGCAGTGGTTCACAGACTCTTTTTTCCAGACATTAAAAAGATCATGTGGTACTGCAATAGTGTACTGTAACTCAATAGTGAGCACAGAGCACACTGAGGGTCACATATTAAGTAATATATCAGGAAATCTGGGGAAATGTGTATACAATTAGACAAATATAATGTTTTAATCTGTTTTAAGCCAAAAACAGAGATAAGGAATAAAGGTTTTTAAACTGCATGTCTCCACCTGTCATTCCTGGCAGGTAAGATACATTTGTAGACTTTTTTATGACTGTTCTACTGGCTGAGGTTGCTCCATGGCCTTAATTTACTGTGGGAGTCCTCTTACTGTGTTTGAATGCATTGTTGTTTGCACTTTGATTTTGGCTTCCTGTGTCCATTTTTAAGTAGCCTTTTATGCACTATTTTACCCGGGTTATGTTTTTGTGATCAACATGTTTCGCATTTTCTTTTATACCACTTGTCCTCCGAAAAGAAATTACTTTGGATGTCCCACAGTTCCTTACAGTTAAATGAGTCCAAAATCGAGGTCATGTTGTTTGGCTCTCCACTATTAACTGAGAGGTTAAAGAATAACCTAGACTTTTTAACTCCTTTTATTAAAACACAGGGTAAGAAATATTGCAGCTCCAGACTAAAAACTTTTTTAAAACCTTCTGATCTGGAAAGGGTTATGCATGCATTTGTTACATCTAAACTGGACTACTGTAATGTACTGTATACTGGAGGTAGCCAATCATATCTTGCCCGTTTATAATTAGTCCAAAATGCTACAGCCAAATTACTGACTTGCACTGGCTCCCTGCACATTATAGAATCCAGTATAAAGTGGCACTGGTTGTGTTTAAAGCCTTAAATGGTCTTGCACCTGTATATGTGGTAGATGTGCTGTGTCCATATATTTCCTCAGATCACTAAGGTCTGGTTCCCAAACACTCCTGATCATCCTACGGTCGAAGCTTATTTCAAAAGGAGCTGCCTTTGCTGTTGTTGCACAAAAACTCTGAATTAACCTCCCAAATGACCTCAGACAAGCATCCACTGTGACTGTTTTCAAATCTAAGCTGAAGACATACCTTTTCTGTCAAGTTTTTGGAAGCTGCTGATTTCTGGAACTGTGATTGCAGGATTGCTGTTGGGTTATTTTATGTAAACATTGTGAATGCGTGTAGCATCAATTCTTAAGGAACCTGTTTATTCTATTTTAATTTTAATGTAAGGCGCTTTGGTTTTAAATGTGCTATAGAAATAAAATTTACTTACTTTGGATTCTCTTTTCTTTTCTTTTTTTCTTTTCTTTTTTGTTTTTTTTAAAGATCTGTCTGTGGGACTTTTTTTTTCTGTCAAGTTTTATTACTGAACTTATTCAATCATTTGATTCTTCTAAAACCTTCAGTTGGCGCACCGACCTTGAGTTTGTGCTCTTTCCTGTTGACAATTACAGCGGTGATCTGTTGGTCCATGAATATCAGAATGGTGACAAGCAGAGCAGGAAGGGCAGCTGCCAGGTACACCCACCAAGGGTTTCCTCCAAAAGGAGGAACGAACCAGCCCCTCTGTGGATTTGTGGGCTAGAGAAAAAGTAGGAAGAAGAAGACTGTTAAAATCTGCCGACAGAAGGACAGACTGATACACTGGGACACCTGGCTGGACTATCCCAGCGCCGATATCATCTCAAACAGAACACAGAAGTTTACAGTAAAATAGAAGAGATACCTAATTTGAAGTGGTCCCTTCAGCAAGTCTTAGTACTGAGCGGAGTCTGAAATTACCGGTGCATCATTACATGACAGAAAACAGTGAATTAAGACTCTGTGTTCAAACAAAGCTAGCTCTGTTCTTGCAAATTGAAGTTGCAACTCGAAGAACTAGTTTATGTTCTCACATCACCTATAATCAAGCTCCTGGTCCTCCTGGGTGTGCTACAAAGAAAAGCATTATGCTTGGATTTGAAAGAATTACAAAGGCTTTCTTGCCGAAACATGATTCATTATAGGTGTAATCAGAGGAAAGAGCACCACTGAAAGACAATTCAGTACGATGATTTCAAAAGGGCACAATGAAATGAAGACTTTCTTGCAGATGCACATACTTTCTCTGTTAGTTTGTATGACGCGTGATACGCACCTTGAATTCACTTGGCACTATGAGCTTTGGAGTCTCCACACCAACTAATGCATCCACGCCACAGAAGAGAAGAATGGCCAAGATGATCGCAAAGTCACTGATAAGCTTCCTCACCTAGAAGGAGGAGGACACGTTTAAAGAGGGTTTGACAGTGTTTCTGAGTCTGTGGGACTAGAAGTTCTTGGGTGTGCTGACACTTTTCTTTGTGTGCTTCACAAACAAATGCAGGCAAGCAAACACAGAGTGAGCGGCAACCACACACTCTCACATCCAATTAACCTAACAAGCATGCCTTTAGGCTGTGGGGAAGAAACCCGAGTACCTGGAGGAAACTCACACAGACACAGGGAGAACATGCAAACTCTGCACAGAAAGGCTCCATGCCAACCAGAACGTTCTTGATGTGAGGTGACAGTGCTAAACACTGCACCATGATGCTGGCTAAACTCATCTAGATGTCAAAAAACCATGTGCATGTGCGGTGGAAGGGGTTATCACTCACTTGGGTGGGGAAGAAGCGGCTCGTCTTGAACTTCTTCAGAGACATGGAGCAGGTGTAGGTCCCAAGGAACAAAATGAAAGACATCAGGGTAATGTCAGGCACGTAGCCACAGGTTTCTCCAACTAACTGGCCTCCATACTTCACACACTGCTTTCTGCTCAGGGACGCCCAGGTAGTATTTACTGACTGGAGCGAAAAAAAAAAAACGAAAAACAGTTATCAGTTTCAACCAAAAAGCAACGATGTCTGATGAAAAACAGCTTTGAAGCAATGAATTCTGAGTGGTTGTTACTAACACCATGCTACTAAAAACAAGGGTGCTACATACCAGATTAGTACTGTTTGTCATGGCAGAGATATCAAGGAGTTCTGATGAGTTGCCTAGTAAAGAAAAAACATAATATCTTTTCATCAAACTGAGAAAATGTCTTCTAATAAATGAATTTGCCATTTTAAATCCATGTCAAAGAATATTGCCAAGTCACATGATACAGAAACTGATAGTGCTGCTGAGAAAGTGGTATCTACAGGGTCACACATTCTAGTATCAGTTGTTATTTCCACTGCAAAGACAGAAAAAAATAAACTGAAAGCTAAATTGAAAGCCAAACCAATCCAGACAACACCACATATGACTATTCAACTTTCAGCATCTGATATCACTGTTCCCAAAACTCTAATGGCAGCCCAAAATTCAGGCAAAAGACAGTTCAGAACAGAGTGGGGCTATCCCACTGCTTATGTGATAGGTAAAACTCTTCCTATTGCTTAGGTAACTTCTCTTCATCTGCAGCAGCAAAAATGAAGACTACATACCAGGCATGCAGCGGCAGTCGTATTGAGTGACGAGGTTGGGATCATATTCCGAGTTGATTGGGTTGTAGTGGGCCAGCTTTATCATCTTTTTGAAAGCATCATAAATGAAAATGAAGCTGATGAGCGCCGAAAAGCCTTCCTCTGTGAAACGTGTGAAATACTGCACCAGGAAGCTGGCGTCTGTGGCGACCAGCACCAGACAGAATATACCCGACCACAGGCCGATCCACAGCCGGAATTCAAGGTAGTCCAAGCCATTATCTCTGAGGGAGAGGATACATTTCACATAAGTGAGGGAACTCCTACATCTCAATATTTTATTTCCAGACAACTATAATCCATACAAGAATTCACTGCACTTTCAGTAAACACCAGGCGTTCAGAGCTATGTAAATATTGATCTGGGGTCCTTCAAAGGAAAACAATATCAGGCTTTTCTCTTTATGGCAGCTGTAGGATAACATTCATTCACAACAGCTGTAGTCAGCTCAGCAGCTGCCAGTGACTCAACTCAACTGAAAACATTCAGAGGACACAGATGCCACAACATTCTTCACTAGCAGTGTAAAATTAAATGAGAGTAAATTATTAATAATGGAACATAAGCAGCATGGTGTTTGGGTAATGCTAGAAGACTCTTTGGGGGTGAGGGAGGCAGTATAGTTGAAGGAAGTGGGAGTGGGCAGCATTTAATACCCCTGAACTATGGTGAAATGACATTTAATCTGCACAATAATATACATCTGAGATTCAGCTCAAAGACATTTTATTTTTCCCCTCATAGGCACTGCTATCATACTATCATATACGTGGCGTGTCCTTGCTGCTCTCGTCTCCCACATAGTCAGGGCAGGAAGTAGAAAGCAAAACAGATGAAAACTCATAAACACTCACAATCAGCTGACAATCATTTATTACCAGTAAGTGCAAAAAAAGTTCCAGTGACGCAACCTTTGATACAAAGTCACCAGCCTACTCTAAATGTGAGTAATCTCCCTGAATTCCTCGTACTTACATTTTTAACTTCACTTACAGTGGTCACAATGATCTCTGTAAACATACACGCAGCATCTGTCCTTTGGGGACTGACTATAATCTATAAATATCTCCCACAGCCTACTGCTGTTGTTTTGGACCTCTGTTTAACTCTTGCTTACATTCACGCGGCTCAAAGAGTCCAAATGAGTTTTAGCTGTGAAATACTCACTTGCTGAAACTGAAGAGGAGCCTTTCGAAGACTAGCACTGGTCCGGTACTGCTGAGAATAGTCAGGGGCTGGCCACCCAGCAGACAGAACACTGCTCCTGTCAGTGCTGTGCCGAGGAAACTTTCCAACACTCCCTACGACATGGCACATGCAGAAAAAAAAAAAAAAGAACTTTACATATAGTCCAAAAATAATAATATTGTGAGCATGGTTCTCGTATACTGCGTCCTTTTCCCCACAACTTATTGCATAATTCTTGCTTATTCAGACAGGAATACTGTTTTGCCATACAAAGCTGCAGTTCTAGTCCATCAGGACAGGCCTGTTTAGTTTCTCTTCACATTGGTTTCTTCCATAAATCTTTTACACCACTCACACTGGATGAGTAACTCATAAAAAGGGCTGTAGTAATGAACATACACTAGGAAAGGTCATGTGAGGGCAGGGATTCCCTCTGCTGAGTGGAAAGGTGTAGCGATGCAGGATTATTGAGGACCCATTGATGGGAGTGGAGGGCATTAGAAACACAGCCATGACGAGGCTACAGTGGCTGATTAATCTGGATCTGTGGTTATTTACAGCCTGGGCAAATCTCCTGAGGCCGGTGCTCCTCAGGTCTCTCTGTCACATGAGATGCCAAAGAAAGCACCTTCATCACCATTCAGCCTTTTACAATTTTACACTCGGCTGTGAGAGGCACCAGGGTGGACGCGGCAGACGTTGCATGCTGACATATCACAATCATAAGACGCTTCCTGCCAACAGCAGGTGCAACAGATGGATGCAGTGTGAGCCTCTGAGCTCAACATTACCATGGCTTGTCTGCTGTGGTGTAGTGTATTAGTTTAAAGGATCTATGATGAAGGTGACAACAGCAAAAAAAATAAAAAAATCTGTCTGATGTCTGTCTGATACACATAAATGGACAGTGTTGGCTTCCAACAGAGAGTAATATGTGCTATGAGAGTGAGAAGTAGAGGAATGGAAGAGACAAATCCCGCACATGTGATCTGAGAAGAAATTTATAGTCGTGCAAGGATTTAGAAAATAGAGCCAGTTTGCCATTGCTTATCAGCTCTTTGACCTTGTCACTTTCACACTGTGCAAGTGTGCATGACCAACAATAAGGGTTTTAATATGAAGCATCTTAGAATCTCTTTGAAAATGATGAACTAATAGGCTGCTTCAGCTAACTGTATACACTTTACGACACAATGTATCGGCGTAAACAGACTGCTAACCACTAAGTGGAAATGTTAACAAAAGTAGCAAACAACTATGAGGCAATGGTGTTGGCAGGAAATCATAAATATGAAGTCAACAAAAAGCAAATATAGCAACATTACAAGGAGCATCACCAGAGAGCCACGGCTATGAGAGAGAAAAATCCACATAAAAAGAAAATCACACACTGCTGTAATGTTTTGGCTAAATTTTTGTGATTGACAACACAGGGAGCAAACACAGGTGTTTGAATGTCACCACTAAAACACAAGCACTTCAAATTAGGTGCTTCAGAAAAGTGTCAGTGGTCCTAGAAATGCCAGATTAGTGTGAAGGCTAGGTGTAAACACAAACGTATGTACCCACACTAAGGTCAAAATACCACAATGAAAAGGGGCGAGGGAGTTTTTACCTGCATGTTGTCTGTAGCATCTCCAAGTAGACCTCCAAAGGTGATCGCATTGGTGACTGTGCCCAAGTAGATGAATAAGATGGCAGACAGAGACTGGATGTGCAGTGCATCGTAGAAGTCACTGGCAAAAAACGGCCATTTCCGCTTCACGTCCAAGATGAGACCTCCACAAAACCTTCAAGGAAGAGACATTGAAGTTATCAAGTGCAATATAGTTCACTTCACTTATCCCTGTAATGCCAAGTGTATCATATTTGATCCCTCTACATCATCAGTGTGATTTTTTAACCCTAAGGCCCTCATATGTTTTTGTTTAAGATAAACGAACTCTGAGCAATAAATTGCACTAAAATGGTGGATGTAGCAAAAATGATACAAATTAAAACTCACAAATGCAAATTTAGATTTAATTTCATTTTTTAAAAATTTGTCAGAAGGTTCAATAAACACTCCCGTTGAAAAAAAACAGGCAGGCAAAAAACTGGCAATTTTTTCATGCTTCAGGCTTTACAGGGTTAAAACAGTGACATAAGATTTACATAAGGTGGGAAAAGCTCAAAAAGTCATCCAACAGTGAAGTGCTTTGTGTATTGTTGTTAAGTTCATGTTTAGAATATTTCCTTGTTGGAAACTTCCTGGAAAGACTAAGAGTCTACCGCGTAAATATTTTTCTTAGTTGTACCTTTCACTTATTTGACTCTACCTGTTTTACTTACAACAATGGAATACCAAGAGGATTATAAACATGATGATAAGGCCCTCTATGCAAGACTTACATTGCCACCCAAGAGAAGTTTTTACAGGTAATCATTTATTTAGACCAAATAATGTAGGTTTGAAGCCCCCATGTCTTTGATTTCTACGATTTCTTTGTCTTCTATGTTTCTTTCTTTCTTGTTTTTTTTGGTATCTACTGTATTTTCACAATTACTTTCTAGTGCGCTGAAGCTCCTCTCCAACATGGTGTCCTCCTCCTCCTCCGTGTCCCGTATCATGGGGAGTATCGCCATTCATCTGAGGTGCCTCTAATCCGGCGTACATGTTCTTCCTTTAAAAACAGAAGACAAACACATAACACCACAAGATTTCAATTAACTGTAATTGTAATTCCATCACAAAGACACGCTGTCATGTTTCTGCCATCAAAAAAATCAAATCATGACAAATGCTGTAAATACATGCACAAGTGCTCAAATTCTCAGTTTCTCATTTCACCAGCAGCTTATGTTTAAACTTTATGTATAACTGTGTAACAAAGGATCCTAGTTTGCTGTCAGCTTGCTGACCTTAAGGCTCTTCTCCACTTGTGTTACAATAGCTTAGCATTTTAGCTAAATGTTAAACTGCACTTTTCATTTAACGTCCCGCAATAATTGTCATTTATACTCTTTCAAAGCTGCAGAAAAAATGAATCACAGTTTAAGGGTGGCCTTTAGGCTCATTTCAAGCTGCATGTTTTTATTGTAGGACTCCACTACAGTAGCTTTGCATGAATCACAGTTCATTTGCACACCCCCCCATTTTATTTCTGTCTGAAACAACCTGTTTGAGCTTCTGTCTGTTTTAGGACTCTCTAAAAGCCCACTTTCTTTTGATTGGCTGCTGCTCGCCTAACTTCTGAAAACAAAACCCAGTGCTTATAAGTTCCCTCTCCACTTGTATAGCCAGAGATGATATCCATATAAAAAGCCGTGCTAATATCAGCACAGCACCAATGTAGAAAAAAAAATGTTGGACAAGCTGTTGGACAAAGCATAATAGATCCCCTTTCAGAAAAAGAAAATGATATAATGCAGGAAGATTTTTATTTTCACGTCTCAAGTACTGTATGTGTTCATGCAACACACTTGGTAGATTTAATAGATTTATGTGCAGCGACATCATTCATTTGGATTAGGTCATGTGGATTAGCAGCAGACCTCTTGTCTGAGGAGGGCAGAGACTTTGGTGGCTCTATCCTGATATCAGGGTCCCATTCACCAGGGGGCAGGACGATGACCTCATCCAGGAATTCCTCAATACCAGCCAGCAGGTCCTGCCTGTCCTTTGCTTTATAGGCGATATCATGGAATACCTGCCAGCAAACAAACATAAGTGTACTTTAGTAATCAAACAATTCACAGTGTCCCGTAACCCTAAAAAAGTAGCATAACAAAATGTCCAACTATAAGGACTCTCTGGAGAACCCTGCCCACACACTTTTGATTACTGGAACAGAGTGCAGCTTGCCAATCAAATGAAAACTGTACCAACCTCGCTGCTGTAACACTTTCTCAACTTTTTCACCATGTACCCAAATAATGAGTCAATATCTGTGCACCTCGGGACCAGTGGAATAGGCATGTAGAGTAGTACTACGAGGTGGTGACTCAAAAACACAAACATCTGATAGCAGCTAATAAAACTGTCATGGGAGAGCTGAGAGGGTAAAGTTTAACTTGAGGAAATCCTGGAAAAACACTTTCTATCTCGCCGTGTTTACTTGGGAGATATGTTGGGAAGAGCTGAGGCCTGTGGGAAATTGCCTGCCAGGTGATCTCAGGATTAAGAATGTTATGAGCTATCAGCTAACATTCCTGACAACACTGAGAAGTTAAGCCAGAAGTGAAGGTATACGGCAGAGACAGAGCCGTTTAAATGTGGAGCAGGTAAAAAGGGGCAATAATGAAAACAGATGAAGGACATTATCAGTCATTTTTATTGCATATGATCTGCTTATGCCAAAACAAACTTGGCTCAAACAACTTTAACACAGAGGTTAAAAATTAACCGATAAGTTGGTCAGTGCCAACAGGACTGGACAGGCTAACTGCTGAGATAATGAAAACATATCTGGAAAGCTGAGATTTTGCATCAACCGCAAATGGCAACGGGAAGGGTTAACACTAATTTAATGAATGTAACATGAATGGACAGTCCAAAACTAGGTTCACAACCAGTCTGGGCTTGATTGGTCCAACTAAGTTTAAAGAAAATGAAATCTATTGTGTTAAAATGATAAAACTTATACAAACAGACCTCATTAACTTTAATTACCATTAATTGTGGGCCCAGATGGCTACAATCGTTTCAAATTTTGCTCCACAAGAGAAAGTAAACCAACAAATATGAAGTTATTTCATACCTCATCTGACATCAGGGTAGCAATGGCTCTTCCTATCTCATGATAGGACTTAGCTTTGCCCTTGGGACCCAACAGGATGAAGAGAAATCTAAGCAATGACAAGAAAATGAGATGTTACAACGGGAGAATCTCATGGTTTTTGATAAATGTTTAAAATTTGCAACTTGGACCTGGATGACTTTGCAGTTGATGTTTACCTTGTGGGCACAGGGACCTCAGTGAGTGCCCCGAGCATGACAGCCTGCTGCAGACGGACAAAAGCCACAAAGGGGGTTTCCAGGAAATCTACCTCTCCGACCAGCACGTTTGAAGCCTCGGCATCACGGGGCAATTTTTTCATGAACTTATTCTTCAGCTGTAAAGATAAAGGGAGCAAGGCAGAGCAGAGTAAAAGCAGGGTTGAATGAAAATGCAATGCAACAATATATGCAAAATTTTCTCTTAGTAAGTAGGGCATCATGTACATGTAAACACAGTGGTATTTTTTTGGTGTCAGTATAAGTGTGTAGGAACAGGCAGTGCCTGCCCTTCCTACAATTATGTGCTGAACAGCAGTTTGATTTTATGCCATCTAATAAGCATACTTTACTACAGTGTACATCCTCAGTCTACACAGCCCTCATTCATCAACTCAGGAAGATGACTAACTAAGGCCTTGTTGAAATCTTAAAAAAAAAAAAAAACCAGACCATATTGACCAATGTACAGTTTCATAAACAGCTGCTTGAGGGTGATTTCAGTTACTGTTTAACTGCTTTTGTGATCTGCAGAAAATCCCAGACAATACAGCCAATTTACAGTTATCATGAGTCATGACAGTGGCAGAAACTCACACAGCAAAGACAGTAAGCTTTTGTCACTCAGAGCAGAGAGAAGAATGCCAGTATCTGAGGCTCACATGTGTTACGCCCCTTTGCAACACCTACCTGCCTTACAGTTGCAGTGCGAGAGACTGTAGGCGTTGCCAAGGCTTAATTGCCAATTGTCTACACCTGACAAGGTGTGGCTAAACGCATGCCCGAAGTTGGCTAAGGAGACACCACTTCTTGCCTGTTACCAAGTAATTTAAAATAAAGCTAATGTTTCTACAAACTCTGGTGTCAGTCTCCACTCTATGTTGCAGCATGCTCAAGCATATATACAGCCCAGCAGATGCCTTTGCTAAGTGTTACTTTGTAAACAGTTGCACAATAGCCATATGACTTCATGTCACAACACACAACACACACAAAAATATTACCTGATCCTTCTCTGGCTTGTCAGAGAAGTCACTCAGGCTGTTAGAGGTGAGGTTTCGGTGGGTTGTAGTTGGGCTACCTGCAGAAAGGGGAGATACTGTTAGGATTGAAGAGAACGGGCAAGAACGCAGAACTTAAAATGAGAGATTTTTGGCTGAAAAAAAGGCAGAAAAGAGCCAGAAACCTCAGAAGCAAGCTAAATGTGACAGGTTTTTTTAAGACTTAGGACAAATGTCAGATGGTTAGAGACAAGAGAGTGTGACAGATGGCTGCCTTAGGTCCGCTGTTTATACACGTTAATAGTTGCTTAAGCAACGACTGGCAAACGACTGAGAATGTAAACTTTGGAACTCAGTTTGATATGCTCCATTTTCACCCATTCACTATTACTGACAATGTTGGAGAACAGAGTCTATTGCTATTTAACTTTTAGTTGCCAAATAAATATTAAGCTTTGTCCAGCACATTAATATGTTTCCAGACTGATTTGCTGAATAAACACATCAAGCTTTTTTTTTAACACAATGGACTAAATGAAACTTCTAAACTATTGCATGTTTTTCCCTCTCTATTCATATTTGTGTATCTCCATGCACGCTAGTCTTCCATGGGACTACATTCCAATAATGCTGATTTCAGCTGGAGGGCAGTGACCTCACTTACAGAGGTATCCCATGCTGGAGCTCCTCATGACCTCACATGGTTCCTCTGAGTCTTGTGGGCTTAAACAAGGCACAGGGTTCTCGAGGGGGTTGCGTGCTGTTGCACCCCAGACGCAGGAAGTCAGAGAAAGTACAGACCCCAGTTAGAGAAAAAAAAAAGGAAAAAAGAGAGACAAAGAAAAGTACAGCAAAGATGGGGTAAAACAGGAAGGAAAAGTGACAGGTTTGTATTAGAAAAAGAAAAGTCTGCACCAGTAGTTAAGCGTTACAGTGAACAGAAGAATAAGGAGAAGGTGTTAAGAAAGAGAAATAAAAGTTTGTGCATTACCATTCTCCTGGTTAGAAAACAGCCTGCTTGCACTGGAAACACTCTTGCCAATATCTGCAAGAGAGCGCAAGTTGGACTTCTTGGTCTGGTGGCGATGCTTCCTCAGCAGTGTGTACGTGACCTTCTCCTTCAGGTCCGCCTTCAACTGACCACTCTCAATCTGGTTGTCAGTGATCATTTCTGTTGGCGGGATAGATTGAAGATCAAGAGTGAGTAGCAATCAGGTTCTTCAAAACCTTCAGGACCACTCTCGATCTAGTCAGCCTCACTTACCAACAACCTGCGGCAGTGTGGAAGCCTCCAGATCCAGCATGATCGTGCCCTTCTCGATGAAAGTCTTCAGTTCCATCAAGCTGTGTAAGGACAGCGTGGCCACATGAGGTTTGCTCCATCGCTCGCCTCCCTTCTCCACCTTCTCCTCGAACTTGATCCACCTGGTCGGAGTGGGAGAAAACACACAGAAGCAAAATATGTGTAAACCATACTGGAATTGGACAATTCTGTATTTTTTTCTCCTTCTGACGGGTTCCTGAAAGTTAAGGTCACAATCAAAGGTAACGTAGGCTTTGCAGGTTTAAAAATAAACAAAGGCGGCAAACGAGTGGCGACAATATGGATTCTCTCCTCTTTACAAAACAGCAGCGCAGTGTTTTGAACTGGTCACAGTTCACAATGCATAAATGTGGGATGCAGAAGAGCGTAGAAATAAAAAATAAATCACTAGACTTGAGAAAGTGTACTATACACTGGAATGGCGACAGCCTTACGCAACTTTCAGACCACACATTGCTCAGAGAGAGCATTTAAACAGGACCCCATTTTAACGTTTCAACTTTGTTGCCACAGATAAGCTCTACCTTGAAGGTAAGGCTCAGGACAAGGACTCTTTTTAATAATAATGCCTCACATGTCACCACTACAAAGAACCATTCTCATGAGGCCCGGGGATGGAGTTTCCTCTGGGGATAGAGTGTCTCTCTGACTGGCTGTGGTCCACATGTCTGTGACTGGCCGTCTTGCTGGGAGAAGAGACTGGCCACGGACACAATTCACTTACACGTCCTTCCGTGCAACCTCATCTCTCTTTTTGCAAAACAAGACAAAGAATCAGAAAAACACAACCGCTCCTTATTATTGTGTCTATGGTTCTCAAAGAACACTCCATAGATAAAGCTTTGCACAGTACTTGTATCTGTGCGAAAATTTACAAAAGGTGCTGAGATTTTCAAATTCACTAAATAACAAATGCGATTAATAGAGACAGTTTATGCTGCTTTTTGAGCTGCTTTGTTGTACTTTTAATAACAGATATAAAAATCCTGGACTACATAGTAGATAATTCTTAGCTAAAGAACCAGCTGGGAGATACTATATTAGTGAAACCTTAATAAGTAACGTTTATTTCCCAGAAGAGGGGTCACAAAGCGCTGTACACAAAGACATAGTTAAAGCGCTAACGGTTGCTAAGTTCTCATTTTTAACCTTCCAAATTATTCCTTGAGCAGGACTTCAGCTTTGCACAATGTTAGCTTGACTGTCTGGAATGACTGATGATTCATCTGTAATACTAAAACTATGACTCTTCTATTACAATGAAGAAAAGGCAAACAGGCCACAGGTGAATTAACAGAAATCCTCAATGGACAGGAGCATTAAAGAGTTTAGTGATTCTGCTTATAGATGCCAAAAGTCCATGTGTTTCTGTAACCTTATGTCCTGTTCTGATCATGTGAGAGTTGCTGCCTTTTCCGGGTCTCACAGAGCAGGTACTAGAGATCTCAATCAGATAAGAGTAGACTGGGAGTTCACTGGGGTACTGCCTATTTCCCTACACACACAAAACATGATTATTTATAAGGGATTGTGTTCCAGTCGCGGGATTGTGAGCCACTTCCCCTGGCTCTTAAAGTAAAATTATCAGCGGGCTGATAAGCTGCGAGTACATTTACTTTAGCGGCTCACCTGGCTGTCTCCTTCCACTCCATCTCCTGCCCGTCCACTTCCAGCAGCTCGTCCAGCTCAGTGAAGAGCTGGGGAGGCGGTGGGCCATCGTCCTCCTCTCCCAGGATAAACCGGATTCTCTCAGCGGGAGAAACTGCAAGAAGAAAGAATCGAGTCAGAGGAAAAACAAATCAACCCCTTTACTTAATGCCCACTCATCTGAATTTTATACTAGTTACTAGTTACTGTCATTCTGTGAATCTATACAGTATGTGCCTGCTGTGCAGCCTTCAGGTTTCCTGTGTAGGAGAGAAATTGCAGCTGCAGAGTCACATATAGAATATAAAGCTCAAACAGCTGATTGGTCTGACAGTCTGGCACACATCTCTCCGACATCAAACAAAATGCGAACACTGTACTTTGTATAAGCTTGAGACTACAAGATATGTTGCATACCAGGCTCATTTCCTCTGCAGTTGCTCGCACATCATTTCTCACTGGTAGAGAAATATCAGTGGTTTTAATTACTTTTCCAAATAGCTGCAGTCTGCTTGAGACATTGTATAATAAGTATGATTTTAGCATTTCAGTTATCTTTAGATTTTTGTTGTTGGGCAAAAAAGGTGAAATTGCATGACCCCGTGAAAAGAGCAGTGTTATCTTAGTTGGAAGGAAACACCCTGACAGCACATCCACTTGAGGAAGAGTTTTTCAGTAGAACACATTTTACTTCCTTCTCAGAATGTTTACCAAGATTTTTTTTTATCAGCACACTCACCAGTGAATATTAATAACTTCCACTAAATGTTTATCTTCCACTTGTTTCTCCTATTCAGAAATTTTTTATCATTTTAAATTATGTAACTCATGTTTATATATTTAAGTTTTGATCTTGCTCTTATAACCAAAAATAAAGCAGTAATCTCCACATTTAGCAAGAATCTTGATAAAATGAATTGTGAGAAGAACTGTTTGTTCTTGTTAACACTTCTACGAAAGTTGTGCAACCATAAAGTAAGGCGACAAAGTGGAGGTCAAAAGCAAGACACAAGAGGCTATTTATGAAGGTGTCTTGATTTACTGTACCAGTCAGGATTCTGCAGGTTGATAGCTTAAGAAGGTAACAGCGCCTGTAACCTTTTAATCCTGAAACAGCGCACCAAAGCTTAATTTAGGTTGGTTGTTTTCAAAATAGTACAGCTGGAACAGTTCTAATATAGGGAGCACATCTAATAATAGGCTACATGAAGGTCAAGATCAATGACTCGAAAGAGCATGAAACACCTTCAGGATCCCATATGTGTGGGTATGACTTCAGTGAATCCAGCAAGGATGCAAAACCAAAACAGAGGAGATCCTCACGCTCACAGGACCTTTCTGCTGCCCTTTTGCAAATATGACTTATTGACGCCGTATGGTGTACACAACACTCTTCACCTCTTACGTCTCACAGCTGGTGTTATCAATGAAAACCAGGCCTTTGTTGTGGTAACACCCAACTTTTGAGTGGTCTGCTCCACAGTTTTTACTAGAATGAACAGGATTATGTGGATTTAGATAGAGAGCAAAACAGCGGAAAATCCAACAAGTGAAGGGCTCTGTATGCACTGTCTGCCAGTGTGTGTGCTTTAGTTGTCTCGGACAATCTCGTTATGCTATATGTTCATGTTCTGCTACAGCACAACCCCCATAGTTAACCACTGCTTTGACATTTGCACACATCAGTTGACAGCTCCTAACAGGGACAGGAAAAAGGCAAGTAAAGCATGTCAGGTAGATGCAGCATGCCCTCCGTCATTTAATAGGGTAACAAGCCAATATAAAAGGTGGTTTACTCCAGAGGGAAAAATGTTTATCTGTTTAACAGTAGCTCATCACACAGTGGGGTCTGCCCTCTTATTCAACCTCACAAGACTGTTTGCAGTTGAGATCTTCTACAGAGATACAGCAGGATGGGAAAGTGGGAGTTTGTTTTTGTGTGTGTGTGTGTGTGTGTGTGTGTGTGTGTGTGTGTGTGTGTGTGTGTGTGTGTGTGTGTGTGTGTGTGTGTGTGTGTGTGTGTGTTTGGAGA
>VUQS01036871.1:0-22500 GCA_015108495.1 Heterochromis multidens
ATAAACGGCTCGCTTTTTGTTAAATTAATCCTGCCTTCACGCGTCTGCATTTGGGTCCTCACCTCTACACCTCGGTCTGCTTCACCTGCAGACCCTGACAACAGCACAAGTACATGGAGAAAAAAAAATTTCATCATATGATATAAACAACTGATTGAGAATGAAAATAGTCATATTCACAAGTCTGGGGTCTCTAGGTTACAAGAGAAGCATTCAGTATACGCTCACCGGCCACTTTGTTAGGTACACTTGTTCAATTGCTGATTAACTTAAATATCTAAGATGACCTGCTGAACTTCAAAGTCAGCATCAGAATGGAGAAGAAAGGTCATTTAAATGGTTTTTAACATGGAATGGCTGTGGGTGCCAGACGAGCTGGTCTGAGTATTTCTGACATTGCTGGTATACTTAGATTTTCTCACACAACCATATGTAGGATTTCCACAGAATGATCTGAAAAAAGAAAATATCCAGTGAGCAACAGTTCTCTGTGTGAAAATGCCTTGTTGAAGCCAGAGGTCAGAGGAGAATGGCCAGACTGCTTTGAGATGATATGAAGGCAACAGTAACTCAAATAACTCCTTGTTACAACCAAGGTATGCAGAAGAGCATCTCTGAACGCACACCGCATAGAACCTTGAAGCAGATGGACTACAGTGGCAGAAGACCACTCGGGTGCCACTCCTGTCAGCTAAGAACAGGAAACTGAGACTACAAGTCAAACAGGCTCACCAAAATTGAACAACGGAAGACTGGGAAAACATTGCCTGATCTGATGAGTCTCGATTTCTGCTGTGACATTTGAATAATAGGGTCAGAATTTAACATAAACAGCATGAAAGCATGGATCCATCCTACCTTATATCAACAGTTCAGGCTGCTGGTGGTGGCACACTTTGGGCCCCTTAGTACCAACTGTTGCTGACCATGTCTATCCCTTTATGACTATAGTGTACCCATCTCAAACTGGTTTCTTGAACATGACAGTGAGTTCACTATACTCAAATGGCTCCCACAGTCACCAGATCTCAATCCAATACAGGGAATGTTGTGGGATGTTGTGGAATGGGAAATTCACATCATGGATGTGCAACCGACAAATCTGCTGCAACTGTGTGATGGTATCATGTCAATATGGACAAAATCTTTGAGGAATGTTTCGAGCACCTTCTTGAATCTATGCCGTGAAGAGTTAAGGTAGTTCTGAAGGCAAAAGGGGGTCCAACCCAGTACTAGCAAGGTTTACCTAATAAAGTGTTCGGTGAGTGTAAGTTACTCTGGTAAAGATGTCAATCATATTTACAGTGCTAAGCGCATTAGCTTTCTTATTATATTGGGATGAATGATGTCTGGAGCTGCATAGATGGTTACCACTTAGCTTTAACTACCTATAAACACTTAGATGTAGTATTAACAGAGTGGATTTTGAAAGCACCATAATGTACCTGTAAGCAGATGTCATAAGAAAAGTTATTACTATGAATTATCAAACACTTGTCTTTGCATTTGCTTTCTACATTTATAACACAACTACATGTGTTATAAACATTTATGAAATGTGTTATGAAAGAAGAAACCTTTCAAATATGATTTAACAGGTTTACACAGTTTTTAAGATTCAATCAAAAACTAAATGGTAATGAACACGTATCATTTTCGATTATTTGCAGCTGAGAGCTCTAAACTAAGTCACAGTGTAAACCATTTGCATTTGCATTCAGTGCAAAAGCAGATTCAAGCAGAAATGAGCTTTTCAGACGAGTGAAGACTGAGAGGAGTTTGTTGAGGAGGGAGCGAAACAACACACCAATTTGTGGCAGCTGAAAGATGACGTCACTGTAGAGGCCACATGCAGGGAACCCACTGCCCTACTGTACAGACACAGAAAGCCAGAGACAGAGAGAGAGAGAGAATGGGTAGGCCAGACTCTCTGAGCCTGTTGCTACTTGTAGGATTGTTCTGCTCTCATGGCATGTGCTTGTTATATTGGTACTGCAAATAACAGTAACGGGTGGCAGATTGATTTCAAGTTTGTTGTCTTACAAACTGACTTAATTGGTTTAAAAACATAAATACTAAAAGGGTCCTATTTCATGCAAGAATAACTGCCTTAAAGAAAAATACCTACCATCACCCTCATGTCATTATCATGCATAACTAGCAGACTACCACAAATCACTCAATTAAGATCATATTCACAAGTCATTAAAAATAATATATTTTTTAAATATTTAGATGCAAGAAATGAAAAATGTGTATTTCATTTTGAGCCTTAGGATTCAGACAAAAAGAACAAAATTAGACTTAATTGGTGGGGATTGGATACTGGACACATGGTAGCTATGACTCTGGATGAGTCACTGCTAAGAGTTTCTGAAAAAAAACCACCAATAATTATGAGAGAGTGCCAGTTTTGAAAAAAAAAAACAAAAAAAACCACTAGTGCACTGATTACCCCCACCATATTCAAGTCGCTTTAATAACATCCACTGAGGTATTGTGATTGAAGTACTGTCAGTGTCAGCTCTTCATCAAGTATCCATTTACAAGAGGAAACTTGGTGTACCAGCTACACAGACTAAAGCTTTTAGAGTGAAAAATAACAAATGACTTGGAGAGTAAGGCGGTAACAGAAGGCTTGGCACAGTCTGCATGATTCGGGGGGGTGTGTGTGTGTATGTGTGTGTGTGTGTGTGTGTGTGTGAGAGGGCCTTTGGTGAGTGTAATCATTGGCAATCTCCGTGTAAACATAACCACAAATCCTTCAGATGACATTGGAGACAGAAATTAATCATTGTAAAGCTTTGATCTGTCCTCTTTGGACATACTCCTTGAGTTGAAGTGAGCAAATTCTTTACACAAAGTTTTGCAACATTATCTTGTAGAACTACTGATAAAACCTCTGAAGCAACCATTTTCTCTTTCCCATCAATATCTATACCAATATCTGTACTGCAACAGGAACTAACTAAGAACTATCCAATACTTCCTTAATTGCTTGATAGTATATTCAGGGTTTTCTTGCCTGAGAATTGGCCTTTGAGAGGCAGCTATGCAGATGGACATGGACATTATCAGTCCATGTACAATAAATTCACTGAGCCTGTGTTATGAAACCCCCATTAACACAATTGGTTAAAAAATAATAGAAAATATTGATGGTGCAGGAAAAACCCTATGCTGAGTCTAAAAAATGAAAAAATGTGAAAAAGTTAATTTAGTTTCCCTGAGCTGAAGCAGATGCATTCAAATTGCTTAATTTGTCTAGCCAACATTTAAAACCTCAAATATTCCGATGATAATTTAAGGCACTTTAAGAAATGATTTAAGAAAAGAAATCTGAGCAGTGGATTAGTTATGCATTTTTTCTCAAAAAATAATTTCACACATCACATTAATACCTACCGCATCTGCAATCTGAAATGTCAAGTGGTACAAATGCCCATAAGAGGTGCTCTTTTTTTAACACCATTGCACTGTATTGTGGACTTCGTATAAATTTCAACCAACCAATTTCAACAAGCTCTGCAGTATACTGCAAACTGAATTCTTCTGCAAGGAAACTAATGGAAAACAATATAATACACTACCTATAAAGTTGATTTTGGCCACAATAATTCCTCTGTGACTGAAAAGGTGTACTTACAGATGAAGCTGTTCTCCTTGAGACAGTGGTGAAATGGGAGAGCAGGAATTCGCATCAGCAAATTGTCAACCTGAATGAGAAACAATGCATGGATTATAACTGCACTGATCACATTTCACAGTGAAATCTTTGAGAAGAAAAAATGCTGACTGACTACAGTATTTTGGTCAGTTGAAACTACACAATTGATTATAGATCAGCACCAAGGGTCCATGATATTATTGTGATCTCTTGGGGTAATCATATACCAAATTCTGTGCTTATGCAATCAATCGCACACGTGCAGTGCTTTCTGTATTCCCAATCAGCTGGAGTTTCCTCCCAGGATGACAAGCATCAGCCGGAGGCCAAACATCACTGTTCAGTGACAGGAAAGGTGGGACAGTAACAACATCACAAGTACCACCAACCAAGCAACCATTAAGTGAGTCATCTGTCTGGCAGCCCGCCTAACACAACGCTGAATGAATGTGACCTCTTTTTTTGGCCTTGACTGAGAATAAAAGCACCAACGGCCAGTTGAATTCATGGCCCAAGACCCAACGGACATCATAAATGTTTTGAGCTGGGCTTAAAGGGAAATACAGCTGAATTTCAGAAATTTAACACACAACAATATGTGACATTCCAGTGAAATGTCACTACTGTGGTGTAATATGGGAGCTTGTGTGGGATGCATAACCAATGCACAGCTCTAAAAAGTGATTATTAAGAAGAGAAAAATGAACGTTCCAGGGCCGAATTAATGCTGTGTTTTTTTTTATGTTCATACTTTGGAATTAATTGTGTAAAAAAAGGCAGACGTTCAAATAAATACCGTTACAAGTCCACAAAGCCCAGTGTCAAGGTTCTGAAGATCCTTTGGTGCAAATTCCAGCAGAAACCCAAATGCTCCCACAAAAAAGAAACTGAGACTCTTGAAGGTTCATTTCAATGTTAACAATTGTGAAATGAATAAAATGGTGCAAATTACTTCTATTCTCTACACTACTTACAATAGCATTCACAGTGAACAGTGCATTTGGAAATGACCAACAGCATCACCAGTCTGCTGATATTTTACCATCTATGTGTTGTGTGTTAGTTTTACTGGTGGATATTCACGTACCAATCAATAGCTACTGTTGTGCCCCACTGAGTGCTGTGAAAGATGGTAAAAGACCTTTTATAAACTGACAAACAGTGGTGGCTTTAATTAAAGTTCACAAAGTTCAGCACGAACAAAAACTCAAAGGGAGATGATGAATATGAAACTGTTGGAGCCATTCCAAATAAATATGTCACTACTGTGGGTCTATATTGACTAAAGCCAGACAAATTAAT
Organism: Heterochromis multidens; assembly: GCA_015108495.1. Lineage (NCBI taxonomy): Eukaryota > Metazoa > Chordata > Actinopteri > Cichliformes > Cichlidae > Heterochromis > Heterochromis multidens. The sequence continues at coordinate 4,970 of VUQS01036871.1, forward strand.
GTAACGGAATATTATCTCGATTTTTCAAGCATGTTAAAATAATGAGTCTAACTAGTGCTATCCATCTTTGGCTGACCTCATCCCACTCTGACTTCATTGTTAAATAGACTGACTGATTGTGTTAATGTGGGTCTATCCAGGCTTTCCATCACATCATCTACAGTACACAAACACTCCCTTTCTCGCCACCCACATTTCAATTGTCCCAAACTCAGACATAATTCAAACTCACTTGTTTCTCTTCCCTCGGCTATAATAGGAGAGAAATCACTAACTTTGAATGTGTTTGCCTTGTTTAACCTCATCGCCACACTGCAAGAAAAACATCTGTGCAGACTCTACGTTAGGCTCAGTAAAAGTGCTTCATACGAGACGCACGCTAAAATAACTGGACAAGTCGACAGGAAGGGAGATGCCCACAAAGAAAAGTCATCAGAGGTAAGGAGCGTACAAAGACAAAAACTGCGTGATACAACTAAATCAAAAGACCTTTCAATGCAACTCAAGACATCCGAGTACCGATCGTGTTTCACCGATAATAGCCTCGGTACAGCTCAAATTACGGAAACCTGCGACCTGAACGCCCTGAAACATTTTTTGTTTTTGTTTTTGTTTGTTTTTTTTGCAAATTTCCTAACTAACTAATTCTATTATCCTTTCTCGTAAATATTTTAAAGGGATGCTGCGTAAATTAGTCAAAACTTCAAAAATGTGGCGTGGGTTATTGTTGTGCGCTACAGAGGGAAAACAACGTAAAGCTATCAGAGTGTACAAATGATAAGGTCTGTACAAGTTTTATGGGGGTTTTTTTTCCCCCTTTGGAAGCTAAAGAAAATTACAGTTTGTCTATAAGAAAACGGTTAAACGCGGTCTCTTACCGGTGCTAGGCTTCGTCCCGCTTTCCGACGCGCTCGTGTCTCCTGCAACACACTGTATGTACTGTTCCTGTGTGCTGCGTTACAAGCACGCGCCCCTTTTATTAGATCCCATTTGTGCCATTCGCGCTCGATCCCCTTCACGACCTCGCGAGCGCATCGATTGGCTTTAACATCCACGACGCAAATCCTTCCGCTTACCAATGGCTTTACAGCGCTCACGCCCTCTGTGCCTCCACACTACTGCTGCCTATCCGGCATCATCCATTTGATTTCCAGCCAGCACAAGATATGGATTACTGTTTAATGGCTCTACAACTCCCTCCGGCCCTCTGTCTTTCATTAACTTCCTCATATGTTGATCGTTTTGTTAAACAGCAGTCAGGGATACTGAGCTAAACTGAAAAGTTATCCGCAGTATGAGTTTTTGTTTTGTTTTGTTTTTTTGTTAAAAGTTTATTATTTTGTATGTTTCACATACAAATGTAGTCCTGTGATGGACTGGACCTATCTATGATGTAGTACTTTTGCCCATGCCAGCTGGAATTGACTCAAGTTGCAAAGCTGCAACCTCTCAAGATAAAAGATAAAATGAAGCCAATGCAGAGCAAAAAACTGCAGTATATATATATATATATATATATATATTTTTTTTTTTTTTTTTTAATTAATTAATAAATTTATTTATTTATTTATTTTAAATATAACTCACCTGTTTGGACTTTGCTAAGGCTTAAAGTTAAGGGTCTGACCACTTTGACTGACAGGTGTGTTGACACAGGCAGTGCTAGCCAGCAACTGTCTGCTAGGCCTCACCTTGCTATTTTGAATCACTGAGCTAGATCCCTCCACCGTGTTTGTGGTGTTGCTCACTTTTAAAGCATTTTTAATGGAATTATTTGATCAAATAACATGGATTACTATGGTATAGCTCTTCTAGAGGTTTGTGCTCCAGTTTTGGTGAGTGAAATTCTGGTATTTTGTTAGTGCGTTACTTAGCACTATTAGCGGGTATCTGTGCTTGTGCATTGCATCCATGCAGTTTACAGATGGGTTTAGGTCTGTACAGACCTGTGAAAAGGAGCAAAGTTTTCCAAGGAGAACCTCATAATTATAAAACTGATTAAGATTTTTTTTTTCTTACTAACAATTCCATTATTGGGTGCCATTTGGAGCAATTTTTATTTTGAAACTTTTATATCAAATACTTTAGATTCATAATAGATTTTATGTTACAATCACATCGGTTTCATTAGTCCAGAGGCCACATGCTGGGAGGTAATAGAAAAAAATGTCCTTGTTTTGTGGGAATATTTTCCTCATTTTGAGAACCACTGTTCGACAGTATAAAATAGGTATTTAGATATAGTTAGACTCACCCTCAGTAGTGTTCCTGCACTGTTGTTCACATTGTGTTACCCCTTGCTGCATTGCATTATGATATGTTTACTTTTGCTTTACTCAGTTCTTTTTGGTCTTGCATCGTTTAACTAGGTTCTGTTGCACTGACTGTGTATCTGCACTGAACAGTACAGTGTGTTGCCTTTGACACTGCCACCCACCACAGCGGTAGTGTAATGTAGTGTATATTGCAGCATTAGACATTAACAAACACTGTATGCATGTTGCACAATGTGTTGCACCGTTATGTTGCTCAAAACTCTATTGCATTGTGTTGTGTTCAAGGGCAGACTCAGGAGTGTTTTAGAATAATTTTGATGCCTTGGTTGTTGCCAGGCAACAGCTGTCCTGAAAGAGAGATGAATGGGTGTCCCTGGGCACTTTTTCATCTTCATCTTCTCTTTCATCTTTCTTTTCTTCTCAATGCCTCTCTTTCGGAGAGATTATGTTGAGTACAGATGTAGTCTGATTTCAGCACTTTCTAGCAGTCGCTCTCCCTCGGCAGATACTTGCATCAGATCAAGGTGTCAGCTTTGTGAGTCTGAAGACATGATTCACATGATATTAATCCCACTGATGTAATCGAAGGAGTATTAGGTTCTTCCTTCTAATAAATGGTATCAAATGTAACAGTTAGTACTCACCAATCAACCCCCAGCTTTTCTTCATAAAATATGTTAAGAAAAGGCTTGTTTTGATCTACAGCCATGTTAAGGCCTCTTCTTCTCATTCATTTACCAGCCCAGTAGTCTAAATTGGGATTAAAAATTCTCTGCAGGTTACCTCAGTAGTGCAACCTGTTGACACTGTTTCACACAGCTGGCTGAATTCATCATGTTAATGTCCTCCATCACCCGAATCACATTCAGTGCTTGCTTATAGATGACCAACACGGAATCTATCAACACGTAAGACTGCCTTTTCGTCATGTTTCACACAGCAGCATGCCTGGTCTTGGCGCAGCTATTCTTCCAGCTTCAGTGGCATTTAGCTATAATCTATATCCACTGTTCCAATTTCTTAAAGTTTACATAAACAAGCATTTTCATGCATTTCCAGAGATTACACAGTACACTGCACATGTACAACTTTGCTATTGCTTTTAATAAGTGTCTTTTACCCAACAGCAATGATACAGGGGCTAAACCTGCCTGTGGGGATGTTAGACCATAAACTATATATGCTGTGCCCTCTCTCATATGAAAGGCAATTAGTGGAGGCAGGCAGCATGTTTTACATATAAATAATAATATTTCATCTGCAGAGTGTGGGTTCCTTTTGTTTTGTGGAGGAAATGCACTCAATTCAGACTGGCAAGGTGGCTTCGGTGCATCCCAAAACACATGAACAGAGAATGAAATTAAACCATTCAGGAGGTGTGCAGATGTGTGGCTGATTTCTATCACATGCAATTTAAACCTGAATAGGTAATGTTGGCTTTTATCACTCCTTTGTTATGCGGTTTGCTCACAACTGGTATTGTTGCCAATCTGCATTCATTACTAATGCATGCGTGTTTGGAAATAGCAAAACAGAAAGGAAAAGCAGAAAGATGTTTTTCAGTGAAGATTATATTCTTGTAGGCAAAATGAGCAGCAAAATAAATAAATAAATATAAAATTTAGCAGCTGTTAACACCTGTGTTTCTGTCAGACCTAACCTAGAAGGAAATAATTCCAAAACACACTCACCCACACAGCTTCTTTTCCACTTTGTGTCTCATGGGAGGCCCTTTTTGTGGTTTTCTACAACTGCTAATGCTGCTCTACAATATATATAAACAGTGTGTAGGTGTCTGATTGGATGCATCAGCGATCAGGAGTGGCAAGAGGCAAGATGAACAGAAGTCAAATAAAGTTCTCATCAAATCATCATCAGTAAACAGAAGGACAGAGCCTGTGCATTTGCTTCACTACACAGAGTTTTAATCAATGTTAGAAAAGTGCAATCAGGAGCTTATAAAAAAAAACCTTACAGAGCTCTTAGGCACTCTTTAGTGTCTTTAAAGTATGAGTATAGGAGTCACAACAGAGAACACACACTTTCTTCCCATTGATGGAATTGAACATGTCAGTTACATACATACAACATTTCCCCCTGAAAAGCAAGTGTGTAGCGGATGTTTAGGAAATCAGAAATTGTCTGAGAGTATTTTCTGTGACAGTTTTTCTGACACTGGCTGATCAAACTTTATAAGCTCATTATTAGTTATTGACTGACTATGGCAACATTACATGTGAGGATGTAAATGTTAAATTACAGTCATAGATTTCCCTGGGCCCTGATGGTGAAACACAAATCACAACCAGACTCTTTGAAAGGTACATCGTCTAAGGCGGGCATCTGTGAATGAGTATGTGATAGAAGCCATCAACTAGGACAAAGTGCACTTGGCAAAAATAGCAAACATGTACAGTATTTACCATTCAACAAGTAAAAAATAGAATTCATTATACCGTGATATTCTGTCAGGATTATGGATTACTTTGTCGTGTACAAGAACATAAAATTTATGGGCTACTGATCATACAAACAGCTCTGTTTCAGATGCCTCGGCAGGCTTTTGAGGCTCATGTTACTGTATAATATATATAGTTCAGTGGTGAATATGCTCAATTTTTGCAGTCTAGAAATGATCTTTGGTGAAAATGTAAACAATTGCACCAGAACAAAAAAGTAATGCTTGAGAAAAAAATGAAAAAACAAAACAAAAACAAAAGCAAAACAACATACTTCACACAAATGTATCTTTACCTGATTAGGAGTCCTTTAACTAGCTGTCAATGGATTAATATAACCTGCTCTGTCCTAAACAGCAAACAGTGCTCATAATAAGCAAGCTATAACTCCTCCCTTAAACAATGAGGAAAGATAATGCAGTAAGCTTTGCAGTATACATTACAATAGAGTTACTCTTTAGGATATTGATTAACTGAGGCATAATGAAACAGCAGATAGCTGCAATGAGCAGGGTGATTCAGCAACTGAAACAAAAGCAAGACAAAGAAAAAAAAATACACGGGTTAATGTGGATATTGATGGCACATAAGAGGGCATAAGAGGGATATAGACATCCGTTTCTCCCTGGTCCCAGACATAAGGCACATTACAGGGCACATAGTTATCTCCAAACCTAATCCTCACCCCAGTATAAAAAAATCAGCTTGACAACACACTGGTTTCATTTGACATTTTGCTGCCTACACTAGAGCTTCATCCCCCATTGAGTGCAGGACACATGTGCCCCTCAGTCTGCAGTCTGTTCGTTCAACTATCAACCTACCCACCCACCCAGCTGTCTGTCCACTTTCCAAAGGCACTTTACCACTGCTCCCAGCTCCAGTCATCCCCACCTCCAAACACGACAAAAAAGCCAAAGATGGTGAGGAAGATGACAGCGTTTCCTGTCATCACCAATCCACAGGCACCCCACTTGATCTGCACAACAGAAATGGCCATTAGATTTCAACTGTCATGTATTTGTTTTCACAGCACATGTACTACATGTACCCACAGATGAATTTTTGCTGATTTACTATGATCGGTAAAAATGTCTGCTGTCTTTAGTGTGAGGAAATCAACTCCAAAATTTTTATAATAAGTAAAGAGAACTCACTGTGCTATTACGGGCCAGAACAATGGGGAGTCCAAACGATGATACCACAATGCCGGTTGTTAAGAAATAGGCCAGCTCTCTGCATGCATTGCTGGATTCAGAGTCATCACTGAGGCGTCTGGATATGAAGGTCGGGATGGGACTCAATACGTAGAAAATCAGGACAAACATCGGCCAGTATACCCTACAAAAACAGGTGAAACGGTCAAAAAGATTTGATCACAGAAGGTGACAAAGGACAAAAACATCAAACACTCAAGAGCTCCAACCATCTTCAAAAGAATGAAACATCTTAACACACCTGACGCTCAGTTCACTTCTCATTAGGAGTTCTGAAACTGTGTAATAAGTTACACAACATTTTTCTGGGGCTCTTAGGGAGATTTCCAGTTTTGAAGTAGTAAGTTCAGTCACATCAGCTATCTCAACCTGGGCTTGAATTTTGAAAAACTGACGAGAAAAGCTGTATCAGAAACTGTGAGGTTTGACAGATGTTGGCATTTAAGAGCGGGAGTCCCAAATGAAAGGCACCACCGAGCTGCATTACAGGAACTGGCATTCTGGAGTGTGGCCAACACAAAGGACTACAAATGCAGGCCTCCATTGCATTGATCTGGATTCTTTTTTTTTCTTTTTTTTTAATCTTCCTATCAAAAGTGACACAACGCTGAAGTACTCATTTGAAGGCATTTGTGAATGATGTAGTCCACAGGTCTTTGATAAACCACAAAAACCTCAATTATTTCTTTAAGCCAATAAGTCAATGTCATACAATAACACATTATACCTATTTCTATGTTTACAAGGAGAACTTACCCGTACTGTTCCAGTGCACAGCCCAGCAGAAGAAATGTCAGTCCAATAGCACCACTAAAGGACAAACCAACCAGTGCTAAAAGGAGACATTAGTAACTCTACATTAATCACATTGCAATGGCAGAGCTGTTTCTGACTGAAGCTAAGACAAATATACGCTAGGCGTGTAGCACTCGCTACAGAGCTGCCTGTAAAATAAGAGTTCAGATACACTGAATAATAGCAACAACTTTAATGTGTGGGTCAGCAGGTTAATAACTTGATTACGTAAATAGATCGCTGGCAACAAATCTTAGTGACCTGCGACGAAGACGTAAGTTTCGAAATGATACAGCAAAGGTTTTGACAAGTGTTGAAAACTTCGGCTTACAAACTTTTAACTTCACAAACACTTTAACTCTCAGCTGACCCAGCAGAGCCACAATAAATAAAAAAAAATACCTTTAATCCCTGCCATTGCGGTTAACGTGTGAAAAACCCCTCTTTGTGTTTATTTCTGTTCTTTGTGCACTGTTTACGTGCCCGAGCTCGCTTTCTTCGTACAGGAACTTCCTGCTTCCTCCGTCGGGTTTTCCTTCTTTTCGTCAGGTGACAGCCTTAAAGCTACAGTAGCTTTGCGGCTGTCTGGGGTTTGAACGTCTTTACGTTTACCAGTGAAAGGCAAAAGTTTCCCCTGACACCATTCATCAACTTTGCCCCAAACGTTGCCCCCAAAAGCCTGTGTCCCTCGACGATGAGCACGAGAGGATTCAGCTCGTGGTTCCAGTGGGCTTTACATGCCTGCTGTGTTGTGTTATAATCTAAGCTGTTGATGTAATGTAGGCTACATTACTTGTTCGTTACTTGGGTATTTTCATTGTATGTTACCTTAAACTCTATGTACATTTCAAATGGATGTATCGCTTTTTTTTGGTTTTCTACTAACTTTGTCCTACCTAGAAGTTACTTCCTTATAGTTTGTCCGTATTGAATAACTGGTGAAACAACTAGTTAGACATAACCCTACTTAAGTAATAGAACTAAAGTTTAGGTATTAAAATTTACCTAAAGTAAAAATACTGATGCAGAATTATATATAATATACTTCTGGATTCTAATTATTGATTTATTATGGTGCATGTCACTATAATTTTGCAGCTGGAGAGAATGTTATTTGCTTCTATGCTGATGGGTAACTTTACCCACAATAATACTACTTGAAAAAAATTCAAAAATTCAAAATTCAAAATTTGATCATCACAGTATAGCAAAAAAAGTAAAGGGATATTGATCTGTCCAGTTAGGAAGCATAAACCATTGAATCCATTTCACCTGCGTTGGTGCAGGTACACTGGTGAGGCAACAAGACGACCCCAAAAGGAAATCGTTTTGCAGGTGGTGGCTGAAGACCACAGCTCTCCCCTTATCCCTCCTGACTGATTTTTCTGTAGTTTTGCTTTTTGATGTGTGTTCTTGTCACTGCCCAAGGTGCTATCACAAGTAGGTTTGCTGTGTCTCTTAGCAGAGTCTCAAGAGTGTGGAGGGGATGCCAGGCCGTTACACAAGGAGAGCTGGATAGGCACGTATAATTGCATCAACTGGTATCTGCTCCTTTGCGTGAGGAGAAACAGGAAGACCACTGCCAGAGCCTTATAAAATGACCTCCAGCGGGCTACTCGTGCATATTTCTGACCAAACTGTCAGAAACAGACTCCATGAGCACAGTATGAGGTGCTGGCATCCTTTAGTGGGACCTGTGCTCACAGCCCAGCGCCATGCAGCCCAGCTGGCCTTTGCCTGAGAACAACAGAACTACCAGGTCCATCAGTGGCACCCGTTCTCTCACCAAATGAGAGCAGGTTCACGCTGAGCACATGTGACAGGTGTGAAAGAGTCTGGAGATGCCAGGGCAAACTTCATGATGCTTGCAACATCATCTGTGGCAGACCTGCCGGTTCTAGTGTTCTCTGGGGAATGCCAATCAAACTGCACAGTGCTGTTACCCTAATGGAGTCAGTTTCAGTGTATATTAGTCGATTTGTAATTTAAAATCTGCAAAAACAATATGAAACTAAAGCTTTTTAAAGTATGGAGTGCAAAGCACTATATTTGTACATAGTATATTGGAGTAAAGATAGAAAGTAGCATATTATGGAAATACTTAAAGTACATTAAAACTTTAGCTCAGTAAAGTACTTAAAAAAAAAAACTGAAATGCATTCCATCACTGGTCCTATACATGCTCACATCCACTGGCATTGGGCATTGCTAGATTAACAAAACATTATTAACAAAACTATGGCATTGGTGTGGAGGCACCAGAGGGGCCAATCATATTTCGACCCCTAGACACACCCCTGAATATAATACAGTGTTATGGGTTTTACTTATCTAGAGAGGCATGAAAATACTTCTTAGTGCTTAGGCATCAGTAATAGTTGAATAATGTAATGCAGCCTTATAACATGTAAACAGTATGCAGTACTGTGTGTAAGATTTTATGCACTGTATTATTTCTATATTATGTCATTTTGTTTTGAAGGGGTTTTGATTTTGTTTACTGAGATTAGGTTTATCATTTGTAGATAATTGACTTTTGTGTCAATAACTTTGCAACCAGGCGAGTGCTATTTTTTTTCCTCCTCGGTTAACTTCCTCCTCCATTTGCAGTCTGTAATATAACATTGTGTTGTTAAGTGACAGATTCTGTAGACTGAGCAATGTCAGTCATTATTTATGTCTTAAACTTGTGCAATCTTGGACCGAAATTTTTAGTGGAACCAAAACTCACAACACCATGACCTGAGGTGAACCAGAGCTGGCCTCTTTGTGCTTCAGGTTCAGTGCATTATGGTGCATTATGGAAATGAAACCAGAAGAAAGGGACAGTACTTCAAAGGGCATGAGTGATCACAGAGCTGGGCCAGATGTTTGTGGACTCATGCTGTTGCTGTCCAGATGGAAATCATGTAGTGTACTCACCAGATATGGATAATCCATTTAAAAAAATATTTTCTTACAGTTTACAAGTTTCCTTTGTTGCTCTGGTGTACTAAAAAGGCATCAGCATAAGTTGTACTTACATATAGTGCAGTAAAACAAAAAAAAAAGGATCCCTTTCATGGTGAAACTAAAAGAGCTTTAGAAGATGTTTTCTGGTGAACAATCTTCTTATGCTGACTTGTTGTTCTTTGTCATTTTCAGCACTACAGAGTCGAACAAGCTGGGACGCCGTCACTCATACCCAAGCAACCACCCACACACTCAACTTCAATTTCAGGTTATTATTCGCTGATGAGATTTAATTTTCCCGAAATTAAGGGGTATGCATGATCCAAATAATGGTTTTAGAGGATTAACGACAGGAAACACCCTGTTCTTTCCTTTTAAATTGAGCACCTGCTGCATGAGGAAAAGTTATTTCACTCACAAAACTGTCATGTTCTAATTTTCTCAACTGCAGCTGTCAGGTAGTCTTCAGTAGCTCTTGGTACAAAAGAACAAAACAAAAGCAGACATCCTGGCTGTACTAAGCCACATTTTGAAAAACGGCGTCAGAACTGTTATAAAGAGTTTCACAGAGGAACTGTTGTGTGAAGTGAAACTGCTGTTTTCAAGTCACATTTTGAAAACATTTTGCTATAATTGTTTATTTTTTTAATCACTAAAAACGCTGACTATTTTGAAATCTTTTGCTGTGGACTCACTTGTGAAAATGAAAATTGCACATAATAAAAGCAAAATTGAAACCAACTAAATTAGATGATATATTAGCTGTCATAAAAAAACAAAACAAAACAAAGCATGCCACAACTGAACCAAAGACAAAAGCAGTTTAATGTATTTCAGTTTTCATTTCATTTGATTAAAGTGCACATTTTTTGCATGTTATGCAGCTACACTCGGATTCAAGACTCTGTTTATAAAAAAAAAAATCAGGACAGAAAAACTTAAAAAAAGAGCATTATGTTATCGATGACCTTGAAAAATACTTAAGGAATCATATAATGACTGACGGACCAGTTCGACCTGTCCTCTGATGAAGCTGAGAAATCTTTAGAGCGATAGTGGCAAGGGGTGCCAGCATCACCTGTCCAAAACAAGGATGATACAGTTAGAGACTCACACACCTTACTGCCATATGCAAAATCATCCTAACTACCACATGGAAAATTTGGCTACAAAGCAGTAATACTGTTCCTCTCTACCACACAGCACTATGCTTCATCCAAAAGAGTTTCTGCTTAGAGATTCAAAGGTTTGTTGTGTATTGCCTGTTTTGGGCAAGATGAAATTTTCATTTTTAGATACTCCACCTGTGTATCCCCAAAAACGTGTTCTTTCTCATAGCTGTCGAGATAGATTTGAACTGTTGCCCCATCAAAACCGGTCCCACTGAGTCTGTAGATGATTCGAGAACCATCAGAGAAGATTATTCGCAGCCCCTGCAGTGAAAACAGCCCAGCACAGACTTTTTAGGGTTTGCAAGCACAGCTGAGAAGTTCTGATGCTGACAGAGTGCATACATTATGTATCTGTGTACACCGCAAGGTTATCATTACAGAAATACACCACAGTGTGTTTTGAGTACCTGGTTCCTAGAAATGGTGCCGTCTACCGGGTCTGCATATTCAAAGTTGTCTGCTTTTTCTACCTGGTAGATTTTGTCTTCCACGGCAAATCTTTGCCTCACAAAGGACTTGTCGGTGATCGTGATCTCCAAATCCTCCATCATCTCACATGCTGCATCTATGTCTACATTCTCATAGTCATATCTGGTCAAATTTTAAAGAAGAAAAACAAAAAAGCAAACAAGAAAAACAAACAAAAAACCAAATAAACTAATGGATACCCGTTATTGACTAAATAAATGCCTTTTTACATGTCTTTTGTGACTGGCTTAATTTGTGTTGATAAAGAGTATTTTTGTAACCAAAGGTGAGTCAGTACAGATAATAATAATAATAATAATAACAACAATAACAATAATAATGTTAATGATTCAAATATTATAATTTCAAATGTTCTTTCTATACAATGCAATAGCTCATATGTTCCACTTGGTGTCAGTAATGTTCTATATGTGTCTTCACATGTTTCACCAACCCACCTGTTACAGCTTCATCTGTATCAACCAAATATTCTACACTATTTCTGCTTAAACAAATTCAGCCACTTTAAAAAAAGAAATTTATTAATTAAAAAAAAACTTTATCACATAAACTTATTAATAACACTGTGTTTTCCTGATGTGTCCATATCTCACCTGGTGAAGTAGTTTCTTCCATATTTTAGCCAGTGGTCCTTAACTATATCTTCCACGCTCTTCTTTCTGGTGGCCAAGATAGACAGCCATGCCAGCACAGCCCAAAGCCCATCCTTCTCACGAATGTGGTCTCCACCTGAAGCACGAAGTGGAATTAAGAAAACACGAAACAAAAACACAAAATCAGAATCGTCTTTTGATCTAGTAACTTGGTGTAGACGTGCAGTACCTGTACCAAAGCTTTCCTCTCCACACAAAGACAGCATGCCTGCATCCATGAGGTTCCCAAAGAACTTCCAGGCAGTGGGAGTTTCATATAGCTCAATTTTTGTTGCCTTAGCTACTCTGAAGGAAATACAATGAAAGAGGATTCTAAGGAAGTTTGTTTTGATAGTGATATTTGAAAACCAGGCCACACTTTTACCTGTCTAATGCCGTGCTTGTGGGCATACTACGAGCAAAACCTCTCACCCCTGCATGCTGGAAGTATGGGATGCAAAAAATGTTGTCAGCAATCACAGCCAAAGAGTCAGATGGGGTGACGAAGAAACCATGTTTACCAAGGATCATGTTCCGGTCCTAGAAAGCAGAAAGAGGTACGAGCTTAGAAATCAAGGCCTGTGATATTCAGGCCCAAGTTTATTCTGCATGTGAAAGAACTGTCTTTTGAAGCAGCATTTTTATTTGATATATTTTTGTAAATTCTAAAAAAAAAAAAAAGGAGAAATAATAAGTCAGTAAACACACCCCATCAGCATCAAATGCTGCACCAAAATCATACTGTCCATCTTTCATGTTGTCAACCAGATCTGTAGCACATATGGGATTAGGATCTGGGTGTTGACCCCCAAAATTCTCCTTAGGGACACAGTTAATGGCAGAACTGGCAGGACAACCCAGCTCATCACACAGTATTCTCCTCACATATGGTCCTACCACTGGAGAGCGGACAGGTGACAGAGACAGGAGTGAGAGAAGACAAATATGAACTAGGAAGATCCGGTGTTGTACGAAGTATTCTAAAACACCAACAACAAGAAAACTCACCCTGATGGTGTTTCAACCCTGACTTTTTGTTTTAGTGTTTGGGGATGCTCAAAATAGATTTAGTAATCTAATCAGTCTAAAGTCACAGATCGGACAACCCCATGTTACATCTCCCAAAATAGAACAGAGCCTAGAACATTTATCTCATCATTATTTTCTTTTTGCTTTAACTATTGTTAACTTCTCTTTTTACATTACTGACATAATTGGGAGAAATATCGAAATAGTATGAATTTGGGTAGCATCACGTTTGATAAGCAAATGAGGTAAAGAAATCGCTGGAGTTGTATGTGAATACAGCTGTGACATTATGCAATAAATGTATTATCACAGCACTTTCTCTCACCGCCATGCAAGGCATCTAGTCTTATCTTGAAGTGGTTCTTGCCAGACAGAAGCTCCTTCAGAGCGGCAAAGTCAAAGATGTTCCTCAGCATGTTTGCATAGGACTCCACAGAGTCCACAATTTCCACTGCATACAGCCACAAATGAGAAACAAAACTGGATCAATCTCTAGGGAAATAGAATTTTGACTAATGCATAAATACACTTACAATACTTACTTATTTTACAAAGGATAAATAAAATATATGTTATCGTGTCTTATTATTACTTGCAACTTTACACTAAACCTTTTATTTATTTTATTGCTAAGAAACAATATATGCCTAATTGGAATACATTTGGTCACTCATATACCTATCCTCATATCCCTTTTTTCCTCACATATCCATTAATTTGGATGATGAATGAGAGACTAACACTGCAGTTCACCTGTGAATGGCTTGAACTTGTTCTCCAGATCAAACATCTGTTTTCCCATGGTTGTCAGATCCACTTGTAGTCCAGGGCAGATGGCAAACTCCTCAATGGTCCTGCTGATCTGAAAGATCTTGTTTGTGACAGCTTCGCTGGCTGGGCCTGGATGTGGTAGGAAAAGTCTGTTATTATGTCAATAGTGTAAAATTGCAGTATTGTAAAAGTACAAAAATACTACATTGACAGCAATATTGCTATTGAATGTTGTGTGCTGTTTTGATGTGCCTGAACTTTGTCCCAGATTTATGTCAATACAAGTGTCACATTTTGTCTGTGTCCAAGCCACATATCTGAATGAGGCCTTATTAAATGCCTGACTTCTCCTGTAACACTATTTTGCACTTGGCCAATGCATCTGCATGCTTCCTTCTCTCAAGTTACCATACCTCCATTTGCAGTATTAAACTTAATGCCAAAGTCTCCATCAGGTCCACCAGGGTTGTGGCTGGCAGTGAGAACGATGCCTCCAATGGCTTTATATTTCCTGATCACACAGGAGATGGCCGGTGTGGACATTATCCCGTGGTGTCCAATGATCAGACGACCCACCTGAGGAAATGTCACATAGGTATGTTTTTAGTTGGTTGAGAAGAGTGTGTATCTTAATATATCTGAGTGAGGCAGGGGTGGGAATACCAGTAAATATCAGGTTTGTCACAGTTCTTGTTAGAAGTAAAGAGCATGATATTTCATTTCATGAACGGCAGTTACAGCACACCAAGAGCAAGTTCTATCATGTGTAAGTGTATTTTAAATCCCTCTAAGTATATCATTTACCCAGCCCAATTAGCAGACACATTTGGATCTAATCTGGAACACTTTCGGCACTGGCAGGTGTTGTGTAGACCATATGTGGCTGCATATAAGGTGGCTCTGTCAGGTGTTAGTTTAGTCGGCAGGAAAAATAAAAAGCAACCGGTTATATGCCCCCCTACAAATGTCTCCTAGAAAGATGGGCTAGGAATATGTTTAAAGTGGCTAAATTCTAATTGCTGTTCCTGACTTGTAGAGAGCATCATACAAGAGGGTCTAGGTGAAACCATGTTTGGTCCATAAGCTGCCCCAGAAATATGCCTATTTGATGTGGCACAGAATGACCTCAGAAAAACCTTTAATAATGTGCCATACATCAAAAGAGTGTGCACAACAAGAAATAAGAAATAAATAAGAAATATAAAACACTATATAAAACATCATATAAACCAGTGGAAAGGTGGTCTAGAATAATCATCAGGTGTTACATTTTAATTTGTGGGTGAAAAAATACAACTTATTTGCTTGGAATGATCAGTAAGTGCTGACTGAACAATGTAGTGGCTGTGGACGTTTAGTTACCAATAAGTCTTAAGCATTGCTTTCACTAATCTCCCAGGAATCCCCCACAAAAATGAAGGATCAGTTACATTACTAAAACAAGGGGATAGCCCCACTTCTCCGGGTAGCTCAGATTGGGTTTGCAGGAAGGGTCCTGTTATTAGAGGAGGCAAAAAAAGTGATAGAGGGAAAGTGATGGAGACTAAAACTCGGATGGGAATTTCCTCGACATGGAGAATTAATTTATTAATTAAAAAAATAATGAACATAGAAAGGAAAAGTATCTTGCATCCAGTAGCATTTGTTGAGCTGGATGTAGCAAAAAATGTTCCTGGTATATATACACACACACATACTTATACATATATACATGAATATACACACATACATTTATTTATATAAATGTATTTATTATTGGGCTCTGCACCACATCATTCAATGAACAATAACAAAAAAGAATTAAAATGACTTACAATTAATTTTATTTATTTTCTAAATTTAACTTACATTTTTATTAGTAGCCTCTTTCATTTAATTTTATGTCATTATGTTTGGAATAATTCGATGTACTAAAACACCTGCCAGTCTATTTCAAAAGTTACAATTATGTGTTTGGATTTTTATACTTTTTGTTTAGTTTAGTTTAGTTTAGACAGTGAAAAACAGGCACATTCTGTAATCAATCTGATCTCATTTCTGTACTTTCTCTTAAAAAAAAAAAAAGTCACAAGCTTCAGTTGACATGAAGCATCTATAATCAATGACAAAGGGATAAGTTATCGGGGCAGGTGACACTGACACACATGCAGTTATCTGCAAATCTGCTCATGTGCACACCCACCTGCCAGCATGCACACACACAAACAACGTAAGCAGGTCCTTACACATGGTGACACTGACCCCGTTGGCAGCTGCCATCTGCACAATGACCTCAGTAGCTGTTCGATTGAAGAAGCGTCCATCTCCCCCCACCACCATGGTTGAACCCTGACGATCACGCAAGTCAATGGAAGAGAAGATACTCTGGATGAAGTTGTGCAGGTAGTTCCTTCTGGACTGAAACACATAGACCTTTTTCCTCAGGCCATTGGTGCTGGGTCGCTGGTCTGGGTATGGGGCTGTAGGGACAGTCAACACCTGCAGAGGACTGTTGTCCATTGTTTCAAAATAAGGATCTGACTTAATGCTGCAGCACAGACAGCAGAGGGAACTTGTTATTTAGAGGGAAATCCCCTGTCAGCTGACATGAGGAATGGTACGGAGGAGCAGAATGGAAAGGCAAGAGTTGACTCCTCCTATTATTTCACTGGAAGCAGAGGGTGCTTCTGCAGCCCAAAATAACCTTTCAAAGTAATGTGTGTGCAAAGGCAGGGAGAGTAACTGAAGACGCTGCTTCACACATGTGCAGGGAGATCACTGTCAAGTCTGCAGGGCCAAACACAAAGAAATGTGTGTGTTCAGGTGTGGCTGGGTTAAACTACTGAGGTGTTGTGGGAACGATTTATCTATCTGTGAAGCACTGCAGCTGTGCTCAGACTAATTATGCATAAAAGAAATATGGCATCTGTCATCAAAGTCATGTTTCACACTATTTCAGGAGAGGATATTTTCTCTTTCTTAATGTTGGTTGGGAAAGCAGACAGTGAGACAAGCAATTAGAGTGTAACTGGAAACATAGATATGGGGTTTTAAGAAAGTATCAGGTCTCACATCAGACATAATTAGTCAAATCTAATTATACACACAGCACAATCAAATCATATTGAACTCATCAGCACGAGATAGAACAACACTGCCCTCTAGAGTTTACTGAGCCATCCTAACCAACCAGTAGGAAAAGGTTCAGAGGAAATTCAGAAACATTTGCTAAAAAGTCAGCATCCCATGTAAAATTTAAACCACATCAAGCCTGCTCTGAAACTGGGTTTATTTGTCTTTTTAGATTGTTATTTTGGGATATAGATCTTTGTCATCATAGATTTGGATGGGTTTTTTAAAATTATTTTATAGTTACTGAAATAATGTGAAAATGTAAATAAAAGGTATTTATGATTTAAAACATATTTATTGAAATGAAAAATTTAATGAAAAATACATTAAATATTTAAACCTCTATAGAAAGAATTTTATTTTTTTTGGAGAAAAAAAAAAAAATCACCTTTCTTTTTGGGAGCTTGGGGTCCCTGTTGATATATCAAACAAATTTGTCTCCCCCACCCCCTTACCAGAAATTGGAAAAGGGGTAGCAAATTAGCAACAATGTGCTATAAGGGTACCAAAATTTCACAGTTTTTACAGACTCATGTAACTAATTTAGGAGAAAACAAGTAATTTGTTCAATTTATTTTTTATTTTAAACATCAACTTTATTTTCATATAAACATTTTGTCCAACCACC
>VUQS01036872.1:7669-21763 GCA_015108495.1 Heterochromis multidens
AATTTATCTTTTATTTTTTTTTTTTTTTTTTTTTTAAAAATAAAAAGTCTTTTTTTTTTTTTTTTTTTAACTAAAGCCTTTTTCAAAATAAGGGCTGTCTGAAATATACAAATACAATATCTATATACAGTATAGACATGTGTTGCTGGGTGAAATCAGTCACAAAGAGGGTACTGTGCCATAAAGCTCCTTGTTATTGTTTTGGTCGCTAGAAGGTTGTAGCGGTCAAAAGGCACAACTTTTACTTAGAAGGCAAATGGTCACAAAAAGGTGTATGGTGGTGCAGCGCAAACCTCCTTGAGATTGTTTTGGTCACTAGCAGATGCGGTCACTCGTAGTTTTATACAAAACACCGACTTTTCTTCAAACACTCGCCAACTACTTCCTAAGTGGTAGTGAAACTATAAAAAGTGCATAAACTGGAAATGGAGACCATGTGCCGTCAAAGTAAAAGTTGTGCTTTTTGAAAGATATTTATTTGAGGGCATGGCACAATTTTTACTTTGAAGGCAAATGTTCTCCATTTCCATTTTGCACTTTTTCAAGTTTCACTACTGCTCAGTGGTTAGTTAGCAAGTGTTTGCATCCATGTTGACATCTTCCATGAAAACTATGGGCAACCGCAGCAATATGCTAGTGACCAAAGCAATCACAAGGAAGTTTTTGATGCAGCACCATCTTTGTGATCGATTTCACCCAGTGACAGCCAGCAACCTCTTGACAACAGGTCAAGGAATACACATTTTTCCTTAGCAACCCGAGGCTGCCGGGGGGTTGACAACTGTTCTCTAGGCCTATTTGACGGAGGCCTCACAGGACTTACTCTGATAACATGTGCTGGTATAAATACCTGCCAGATTTGAACATTTTTCAGATACTAACCACTTAACAGGCATAGGAGGTTTATGTATCTCCATCTGTTCTTATCTATCATTGACTAAAATCCGGCTATGCTACTGTCCCACTTAGAGTGACAGCAGCAGCTCCGGCACTGACAGTGAGGCAAAACAAAGGGACAATTTACTTACGGTGAGTGCCAACCATAGAAGTGATAAATAAAGGCAGCATGAAATCAAAGAAATCGGATCAGGTGGAAACTGGTATTTTCTAACAACACAGAAGACTGTGTACTGACCTGGAAAACACACACACACACGCACACGCACACACACACACGCACCAAATGCACAGCCCACAGCTTCCAGGAGCAGACACTCTCTTTATATCCTCAAATGCATACATTAAGATGGAGTTGTACAGGCCTTTGTAGTACAAAGAAATGAAAAAAAGGTAGCAAGGAGCAGGCACATTAACCAGAACACCTGTATATTATATTGCAACCAACCGCAGTCACCCCAGTAAAGTATCAGCGTGAGGGTTATTATTTTTGCGACTGGCTCAGAGAGATATTAATTCATCTCCAGACCATAGCTTGATGTGTTTGGAATGGGTTTTACTTTATTTTTATTCTTTTGGAAAAATATTACTGGTGTTCATGTTATTGTGTCCACCTCTTCTGCTTCTTTCAGACGAATGCCTTTTGTGCTACTGCTCCTCTATGACTCCTTGGAGTGAGACCCACAGAACATAAAATACATTAGTAGGATATATATCTATATGTATGTATGTACATAATTTCAAATATGTCAAGCGTTTCTCTGCAAAAAGCACATCCAGCTGGCCAAAACATTTCATATCAAAATATAGTCAGTTTAGACAAGGATTCTGAAATACATTTAATCACACATAAATTGATTTTAATTACAGAATTTAACTTATGTGACACACTGTTTCAATTTCAGTTTCAATTATATTTTATCCCCAATATAAATATCTCTATGTACTAAAGAAAACACAAGAAGGAAGAAAGCAAAAGGCGAACCCAGGATTAAAATGAGATCCAACATCTGTAAAATCCCAAATGCTTCCTTTTGCCAGATGGTGAGCTCTGGTCTGGGCGTGTCCCAAAAATATACAAGAGTATGAATAATGCATCGGATATGACTTATTTCACAGTGTATCTCTGGATGTTCCTACCCACTCACGCATACAGAAAAGCACATACTCACATTTTCACACACAGACAGATGCAAACATGCACCCACGCACACGCACCCACCCACCCACACACACCCACACACACAGTATAGATCATTAAAACAAGCCAGGGGTCCACATCTGCTTAATGCTCCTGGTTGTGTGTACAAGATGTGTGAGGTTCATTGACAAAAACTACTTTTCTAGTCTATGTTGGCACCACATTAAAAAAAAGAACATAAGATATAAGCTAAGTCATCCAAAATGTCCACATTTCACCATCATGATCTCCATTCAGCGAGCAAAGACAGTCAACTCATTTGTCGTCTCTTCCGTGACTTTCATGCTATTTCATAATGTCCGTCCTGTATGTGTATGCAGAGACATTGGCGGCTACGGCCTTGTAAAAATTTCACCCAGCCAAATGAGAGAAAGGTGTTAAAAGCTAGAATCCAATGGACAATATGGCCTGGCTCAACCTCAGTAAAGTCACGACTCGAGCAATGAACTGTCATTAAAGAAACTTGGCTAGAATATAACCTTGGATTGCTTCATGGCGGCGATTGTAAAGAAGATGAAGGGGCTGACTTTTGAAAGGCCTTGTGACAAGTCTAAATCAAGTCACAAAGGTATAAAAAGAATCTTCAAGGAGCTGTCCCCTGCAGATTGGGCAGTGGCAGACAAAAAGACATTTAAAAAAGAAAAAAAAAAGAAGGCCAAATGCATCAATGAATCTTCCACCGCTTGTTCTGGGGTTTCTCACAGGGATTTTGTTCCATGATTAGTCCATGAAGTTGGTTGCGATTAAAGTTTAATGCTGATGTTGTTACCATGCTGCTCCCATGGAGTTTTCAGAAGTGTCGGGTCTCTCACTGTGGTGACTGGAGAAGTTGTGGGTTATTTTATTCTTTTTTTTAATTTTTTTATTGAAGGTCAGAGCCGATGTAAGTTTTGGGAGCCTCATTGGTAAATGGACAAACTATTTGGGTGTAGTGACTGGCCTCGGTTTCTTTAGTAACAAGGTTGTCAGTGAACCTGCAGCAGAGGAAAGAAAGACAAAGACAAGCGTAAGACACTAATCATGAAGTTAGGCTGTTTCATGAGCTCCTTTCAGACATGCACCTTGTTATGCAAATGTGCAGACAATTTTCCGTGTTGTGTAGTGTTTTGACTTTTATGTCAAATTTCAACATTCATAACGCCATTTCCAACCTAATACTATCACATTAATATACGGCAGCAGCACAAAGCAGCCTTTGGTGCATCCTTTGTCTTCTTGAGAAAAATGTAATTTTTACTTTAATAATCTAAACTAATTAGCAGATCCCTAGTGTAGTAGTTTACACATTCCTAACAAGGAAAAGATCCCCGGTTCAATCTGGGGAGGAGACACAAAAACCATTTGGGGTCATGTCAGTAAGGGCATCCGGTGTAAAAATGTGGAGCGACCTGCTGTGGTGACCCCTTGTGAATAAGGGAGCAGCCAAAAGTAGCTTTAATTAGATCATGGTTCCTGTGCACAAGAAAAAAAAAACAAACACCGTCTTGTTTTTAATCATGTAACACCTCAATTTGCATTTTCACTTCGGTTACCTGATTTAAAAAAAATTCTTTTGGGAGGACATTCACTGCCTAGCTATCAGTATCAGAAACACCTTTGTTGGTGTCACATTTTTGTCAGATCCAAGCTGCAATTCCTCATTATTTTTTAATCAAAAACAAAAGCAGTTTACTTAACAACTAAACACGCCAATAAAAACAGCCAATATATAGATTCTAAGGTGTTGAAGGAAAAAAAAAAAGACCAGCCCCCCCCACTTTAATTTAAACTTTTATCCATGCCTCCAGCAAAACACTTTACATACAGAATCTGAGCAAATTACGAAATAAATGAGAGACTCAAATTAAGGTTTTGTCATTCTTTGCTTGTGCACTGTCTGGTATTATAAAACAGGCATCGGGACTCTCCTTCAGGCACACTTCAACATTTGTTTTGTTAATTCCATCAAATAAATGACAAAATTAATGAGGAATGTATTAATAGAGTGTCCCTCACACTCACAATGGTAACTGATTTATGCTTTGACATCCATCACTATTGAAGCCTGTGAGAGAACAGGAAACACTTTTTTCCTGGACATAGTTACCTTTTTTAAAAATCCCTATTGCTTCCAGTGAATAAATGCACTGCTAGTGTGACTTCATTGTTAATTATGCTGTCTAAAAGGCAAAAAAAAAAAAATCTAATTTTATGAGTTATGTGAAGGAATGGGTTCGTATGTCATATATTCGTTTCTAGGTGGAATACATTTCACCTCCGGTGAAATTCTGCAGTTAATTACCTAATTTAGCCAATCATTTGATCAGAAAAACCATTTGAATGATAATAGAATTCTGCCATGAATATGTTATATGGATGAATCCATAAATGTTAATACATAAATGATTCAGGGTGACAGTGGACAAATGTGACACCCCAGGACTGACCATATAAATCATTCAGACACTTAAATATGAGTTGGCAAATCCACACAGAATTGCACAAATTCCCAGAGCTGGCAAATAAATATTTATGACACCCCCAATTCCCCCTTTTCTCCCCGTCCTTGGTAATTGTGCGTGATTCATTTTGTTTTCTCGGTGGAAGAGGGAAAATCAATCTTAGAATATTGGCTACGAGACATAAGGCATGCAGATTCCAAATGCCTGTGGTTTTTTTTGCAGAATATAAAAGGTTCACGGATATTGAGTCAATGTTCTCCAGTGAAGAATTCAGTTTAGTCTTTAGTTCATTTCCTTGTTTTTTAGAGAAGGGAAACATGTTTCCGGAAGTGAAGTTAACCTGAGCCAGGCTAACCTGCTACCGACTCTAGTTTACCTGCTGACTTTAAAACAAGTGGATGCTGACTTAGAGGGATCTAACATGGAATTTTTTTGGAATCTATTATGGAATCTTTTGTAGCTTTTTCTCTTGGTTATCAAAAACATTCTCCCATGCAGGTATGTTTTCGATGTATGTCCTGTGAGAAAACTGGACTTGAACCTGAACCTTGAAGTAGCCTCTCCCTTTGATATAACCACAGAGGGGCTCTTTAGTTTCAGTTCTTATGCATTTCAAAAACTGCCCATAACCCATTGCATTGTTACATCAAAGTGACTCAGAAATTGTACCAGACCTGGACCTTTATTCAAGCTCGGTATTGAACGCAGTACTGGAAAATACATGATGAATTGTATTTGAGGCAGGGTTCTTTTATTTGCTGTTTCTTTTCAAAGTTAGTATTTGTGTTTTTTAAAAGATCCAACAATCAAAACATCCTTGGTTTCTTCAAATGAACTGGAAACAGGGTTATGCATTCGGCATGCAAAGTATGCAAAATAATAGATCATTACAAAACTCATACTTGCTGTTTTTCCTCTGCATCCTACGATGGCTCCTTGGGCAAAGGCTGGAAAAGAGAAGCAGAAGGTCACCAAGGAAGAGAGGGTCGGCCTTCACTTTATTCAGCTTTCCCTCAGCATACTGGCATTAGACGCAGAGCAGCATATGTCCATTTAAAAGCACAGATGGCACATCTTCCAATTATATCTAAGGCGAGACGAAGGAAGCTGAAGGTTATTTTGTTCTCTACCAGATTTTATGACCTCTGAGGACACTGCTTCTCCCCTCAACCAGAAAATACGATCAAGTAATGGCCAACGCATCATCTGCATTAACGAGCAGAAGACCTCTCTTTTCTTCCATCAGTAGCATCACACAAAATTTTTTTATCACATTAGCTGTGAGGCAGGGTGATAAACAGTGTTCCACTTTATTTCTTTGTGAACACAACTTCTTGCCGCCCACATTCATCTTAAGGAGGACACGACAACATGCTGTTTTCCCCTCGACCAGAGGAAGAATATAGCTTCCTTGCTTTCTTAATATTGGTGAATGAGCCACTTTTGTGTAGATAATGACTCGGCTAATCATAATCAGAAAGCTAATGGTCTGTTTAGCCAATCAGAGGAGCCAAGGCGAGACGGCTGTCTGGGCTGTGCATTGGCATTCCCAGCAGCCGCTGCTCTCCCCTCGGCTGTGCCAGGCTCTTTCACAGCACCGAGGCAGACTTGGTATTCCACTGCCTGCTCGGTCTGTCCTTCTGTGATCTGTCTCTCTGTCTGTCCGACCAGCCGACTGGCCCCCGTGCTGTCGAAGAAATTCAGTCCTCTGAAGAGGCGCTGATCCATCACACCTCTCCAGCAGCATGTCATCTAAATGCTAAGTACTTCCACTGCATCTTTAAATCAAAACAAGAAAAGAAATGAGCACGGGGGGAGAGCGGTTGACGGGGATAAAAGCTTATGAGGGCACAATAGAATCTGCCAAGCAAACCCTTAGCTTTTTGATTACATTCATTTTCAAAGGAGAGGAAATGTGGGAGGGGAGAAACTGAGTGAATAAGCATGAGAAACCTAGAGACCCTGTTATACCTTTAAATGTTAAAGGAATATAAAGAAGGCATGTTATTGCCCCAAAGATTCATTCAAAGAATATAGTTTTGTTGTTTGATTTCACTCCAAATATCATCATATATGTGCCTAAGCTGCTCCCACAATAAGGACTCCCTCCCGTTCCCCTGTCTCCCCGTCTCAGTCCAAGTCTTAGCTATCGATTGGAGCAATTCCTGAAGTCAGAGCAAGTGCTGAGGCGGCAGAAGCGGTCGACACTATTAACTGCTCCTACTAATTAAAAGGGTAACAAGGTGAGTTTGGCCCCACGGGACAACTGTGCAAGAGACAGAGCCGGCTGTTTGCCTGCCATGCACACCGGTAAACAGTGCTTAGTGCCTATGGTGTTTACAAGACAGAAATCCAAGGACATCGAAGACATATTCATCTCCCGCTGGCACAAGGGATGGGGGAGATTTACAGATAAAGAGTGAGAGAGAGAAAGCACACTAACAAGCGCTTTGCTAATTGCTTATGTTGCGGTGAAATTGAAACATTTGGACCTCGTCTCTGAGCTTGGGGTGCCCTCGTTTCATCATCGCTTGTAAACACTGAGCACTGTGCATAAATGATAAAGTTTCCCAGTTCAAATGAGGTGCGCAGCGTGGATCTTTGAGAGGCTGCCAGTGGAGATTGGCAAAAAAAATATTAAGGGATTCAATTAACGTCGTTCCTTATCATCAACACAACATATTTTAGGATCAAAGTATTTTTGAGATACAGTATGCCTCACATTACCCAAATAAAATCCTCAGCCAAGGTAGCATTGCAACTCGCAGAAACCTCTGTAGCCGAGAGGAAAAGCCACTGCAGGTACGGCAGACAGCTTGTTTGCTCAGTGCTCAAGGGGAAACAATGCAGAGACTGCATATTTGGTGGCACTTCAAGCAGCAAAATTGTCACCAACAGCGCAGCCTGCCATTATAGTGAGAGGTGCTGTGCTGCGCCATCACTGCAGTAACTAAAAATATTTCCCCAGGGGTCTCTCCTAACAAGTGGAGTCCTGCACAGGACTTAGCTGGATTCATCAACTGGAGCTCCAGAAAGGTCCCAGTCATAATGATTCACTAGAGCTGCTGCTGTTATTAGCCATAGCCATAGCTTACTGAAGAACCTGAGCGGATGGTTCGTGCTCACAGTATGAGCCAAGTATCAGAGCATCACACCCAGAGCTGTCTCAGAGGAACAAAACCTGATTAGTTACTAAGCAGCAGGTTCTGTTTGCTGCTTTATTTCTGAGGGGGCTTCTACAGAAAAAAAATCTCTATATTTCAAGTCTTCTAATTAAGTTTTTGCTCTTTAAAGCTGGATTTATTGAATTTATACACACTGGGGGGAACAAAACCAGCTGTAACCACAAAACTGGCATGATCTGGGAGACTTGAACCATGAGTTTTTGTATGGCACATGCAATCACTGCAGTGAACACAAATTAATTAATTAATTTATATAAATGTTAAGTAAAACAAAAACAAATGAAAGATGGTAAGACACATTTAAAGTTTGAAATGCTTTGCAAAAAGGCCAGCTGGGATATAAAATCATTAAATTTTTCTAGGTTTCTACATTTTTCATGTTTCATAAGTATATATACTGGTGAAAAAAATGTTTTTAAAGTGTTAAAAAAAATCATATTTTATAGGTTGATTGTAGAGTATGTGTTAACTACTAACAACAACGTAGTAACAAATGTACTTGAAAAATACCAAAATACTTGAAAAATGATATTCTGTGCTACTAAATCAGCATTTGAGTAATTGTGTTTGCTTTCTACCACTGGAAACAGGCCTGGGGTTTGTTTTGAGGATGACTACAGCATTTTAAATTAAACAGAAATGTTAGCTTGTAGCTGGGTGCATCATGGGGCTGCAGCACTGAACAATTTATTAAAAATACATACACAAAAGATCCAAAGGGCTCAAAAACATCCTAGTTTTGAAACAGGATGCTGCTGAGCATGCATGTCCGGTCTACGTAAGGGCTTTTCTGCATTATTATTACAAAAACTCTGTTTTGGAAATGTGCCCTTTGGCTTTGAGAAATTTACACCAGACAGAACTCTGGAGGCAGGCAGCATGCAGGCTAAAACACAAATGGCAGTTCAAAGCTTGGCAATGACAGAACTTCAAATAGGGGAGCTGGGTACAGTGTGCTGAAAATGACAGCAGAAGGGACCACATTCACTCCGGGTCTCAGACTGAAAAGAGAAGGGGGCAACATGCGCCTGGCAAAGTCAAACTGACAAAAGAACTCTTTAATAGATAATGGCAGTACCAGAGGAGGCAAAAACAAAAACACAATGTGTTACTTTATTATATCATGTAAATGAATACCACGGGAAACACTATAAACTGAGAATGTGATCATGAAGCTTCCTGCAGAATGCCTGTGCAATAACACAACACCTATGATAACACAAATGGAAAAGGAAATGGAATGGCGGGAATATATTAGCTGTTTCTCTGTTTTCTGAACATCTCTATCAATCTAGCCTATTTCAATACATTTTCGGCATCACTCCCCATGCTATCTGCTCAAGACTGATGATCATGCCACAGCATGTGACAAACAGATGAGGAGAACCCAAAGAAGCACATTTTTCTTTTCTGCTTGATAAATAGAAGATCTGCAAATGAAACTGAAATAAATAGTATATTTGCTTATCAAGTGTAACCTCTGTGTACTATGTGTATGCTCAGCAGGGGCATGCAAGCGTTTGAACATCAGTCATTTTATAAATGTACATCCAAAGGCAAAGCAGCCCGGCTACAGTATGTTATCCCAGATGATCCGGAGAGAGGCTGTCAGATACAATATGACAGGAGTACTGTCAATTCACAAGCAGAAATGGGTATGAAAGCCTGGAGGTGGGCCAGAATAACATAAAAGGTGGACTGCATGCTCTTTTGTCTGATGTATATATATCAAAGAAATAACGGTGGTGCGTTCATGTCATTTGATTATGAGTGAATTAAAACGAATCGTTTTAGCAAATTACAGATTTGTTGTGACAGACACCAGCACTACTACAAAAAACAATAAAAGTTAAACCCTATTTCTTTCAACTAAAAATTGATTTCAACAGTTTGTTTTTGTATTATTGTTGGAATTTACTTGCTGGTGTACAGAAATTAAATCATTTCAGCTCTGAATGAGACTGAAAGCCAGCAGAGCAATGAAGGACATGGTGCACAGCATGCATATCTAATATCTGAAAATGTTGCGGGCCTGGTTTTTCAATGCATTTTGAAAATGCAAACATTTCTCTAATGACAACCCGTTGTGATTTTCTAATCATTATTTTCTTTCTGTAATAGAACCAAGACCATTTCCTCTTATTCGGGGAACATTTTACTGTATGTTTCCTTCAGAGCCTTTGGCACAAGCAGTTGCTATTAAAAAAAAATAACCTACTTTACTCCTCTTATTATGCATTTTATTTGGGCTAAAGTAATGCTGCCGGTCACAGCGCTACAGCACCTAATCAAAGAGATTTCATCATCACAGACCACCTTTATCTAAAGATGGTGCCCTACTGAGACTATGAATCTGTTTGAAGAGATTCCAGAGGCGACAAAGAAAGAAAACAAAAAAGCAATAATTTATATAACCTAAAAAAATACAATCAAATCACATAAAATATAAGTGTAAAGTTATGCTAATGAAACTCCAAGTATAACCAAACCAAGAGAACAGTAAAGGACCTCTTAAAAAGACATTTTATTCTCAGTAGGGTTATCTGTTTTGATAAAGATTTTATAGAAACTAAAGAGCTTATAAAGAGTTCTTATAAAAATGTAATTACATGTACAGATGAAAGACAGGCAGCTAATGTAAACCTTTACCACAGCAACAAACTCTCCAGCATTTACTTGTCATTTGAAAACTACTTTACACAGTATTATGGCATAATGCAGCTTGCG
Source organism: Heterochromis multidens (assembly GCA_015108495.1). Lineage (NCBI taxonomy): Eukaryota > Metazoa > Chordata > Actinopteri > Cichliformes > Cichlidae > Heterochromis > Heterochromis multidens. The sequence continues at coordinate 18,121 of VUQS01036872.1, forward strand.
TGTCTGACATATATACTCTTTTTTTCCACAGAGACAGCACTTCAGTATAATAAATCAAAACAGCCAGTGTTTTGGGTTTGTTCTCATTCTCATTCTTAGTGTCATTATTGCTTTGGAGACAGCTATGACATTTTTAAAGAAGGCTACATTTAAATGACTGTGAAAATGTCTTGTATATATCTTGGATTATTAATTATTTAAAAAAAGAAAAAAGGCTTCTATATTCTTCTTACTGTGAATCCTATCAAATCCAAAAGCCATCAGTGTGTTAGGCCATTTCTCAGTATTTCCTGACCTCCACACCAGGTCTCTGACACCTTGGTTCCAACTGAAGACATAAATCTCAAAACAGCTCAAAAACACACAGTTTCATTGCACATCACTTTAGTTTTTAGAAAACCTTACCCTAAAACAGGAGTAAAACATAGACTGTATATTAAGGTTTTGTGACATTGTAGGGTCAAGTGAATAACTAGTCATGCAGGCCTAGAGACCATTTGGCAACTAGCAGTCCTCCTCTATAAACCTCCTTGCAATTGTGTTGGTTGCTAGCGCTTGCCAGCTACTCTCTGAGCTGTAGCAAAACTGTGAAAAGCAGTACACAAACCGGAAACGGAGACTGTTTGCCTTCAAAGTAAAAGTTGTGCTTTTGAAACGTGTTGGGAGCAGCACTGAGACACAATTTTTACTTTGGAGTAGTAACGTTCTCCGTTTCCGGAGTGTTTGCAGACAAGTTGGAGTCTATCATGCAAACTACAGGCAACCGCTCCAATCCACATACGACCAAAGCAATGATGAGGAGGTTTTTGTTATAGCAACATCTTTGGAACAACTCACCAATCAGTCGGGGAATACATATTTTTCCCTCGCAACCAGTGGTTGTATCATGTCCAATATGGCGGACAACTCTCAAGCAATGTGCGCATGATGTCACATGAGAAACCTCTACAGAAGATAAAACCTAGCCATGGTGAAGTTATTCAGTGGTTTGGTTTTTCATCATTCTGGCAGTTTGGAGCCAGAAGTCCCCATACTTCAAGGAGAGGATGGTGTGCTAGGTTATTAACTAACACTAGTTAACTTGGATAGCAAGCTGCATCCATAGACTGCACGGGTGCATCACAAACATGCTATTTAGTGCTAGAAGTGTACTCACCAAACTAGAGTACAGATTTCTTGGATGGACTGCCCACTACTCAGCAAGTGATATTAGCCTATATGTCAGATAATTATATAAAAAAATATCCAAAGGGCACCCAGACAACAAATACATTAAAGAGATTTAGTTTAGAGATTCAGATTAGTTCAGGTGAAGGCTTGCAGATAGCTAGCAGACTAGTTGTAAGCAACCTACACAATGCATAAATTGGGGACTATTCTCAGTGTTGGTGATCCAGTGAGCATTTCTAGCTGTGGCAAGATGGTGTATGACAGGTTGACTCAAAATAAAATACAGTGTCTGTGCTTGTGGTAATAAAATATAGCAGCACCCAGAAAAAAGTGTGTTATAACTGATGAGTCAATAATTTTAGACAAAGACTGAGGGTCTAAGGCACAGAGGAATGACACTTATCTGACTTTAGCTTCACTTGTTAGTGGGGTAATTCATTTTTGGTGGTTATCATGAGATTTATCATGTATATCATGTGCTGCCTGTAGGGCTGAGATAATCCCACCTGCTTCTTGTGTAATTTGAATAACTCACTAGTATAAATGAAATCAAATACACTCAGAAGAATTGTATTCACTGGAAAGGTAAAATGATGTCTCGGCAGTATTAGTTTTCACCAGCTGTTGGGAAAAATAGAACACCATTTGAGATAGATGACATGCTTTGACATTTTTTGGCAGTGCACCTGAGGCTCAGTTGTACTGTTTTCTGTTTGTTCCTATTTGGACACAACATCCTTTTCTATCCTCTTACACTAATGATTCCAAGCCATACAGAGAACTGTCATCTCTACTGCGGGTCTCCAACCTCACCAACTAATCAACAATTTATTTCAAGAAGCTGCAGAGAAATATTTGTGTCCCTGACAGAGCTTGGGAGTGTGTTGGGCTGCCTTTGAGAAGCAAGCTCATTAGAAGTCTGTCTCTGGTCAGATGGGCTGCCAGCACAGCAGTGACCATGGCGACACATGACTTGGCTGCCTGGTCCTTTGTCATAGACACTGAAGCCTTTATAACTGAGGTGCTAGCAAGTGTTACATAACGACACTGTGGAACTACATCATCTGTCCATGTAATTTTCTCACTTCTTATGAAAGAGGTGAGAATTTCATAACTGCTTCATAACTGGACGGGAACATTTGTACTGACACAGTGCCAAAAATCCAGTTTTATCTGTTTGTTTTGCCCTTTGGTATCATATTTGGAATGTTTTCTATCCAAACACATCTTTGCTCTATTTCTCATAAAGACACACCTTTTACTTATTCTTTCCTGTACAAATCAAGATTTTTTGTGTCATGGCATCCTTTCAAAAAGCCTGCAGTGCTAACTGGCTATGATGTCTTCATGTTTTCAGCAACACTGGCAGGACTACACAGACTCCGCTAGCTTTTTTGCCATGGCTGACGCTGGAACAAAGAGCACATAGCTGGAGGAGGGCCACCAGAGCAGAAAAAAAGAAAATGCTAAAAAAAAAACATGATGCAAGCCTCTCTGACCTACTGGGTCGCTCAGTGTGTGTACATCTGTGTATATGCTGTTCATTTTGTAACCCTCCTCAGTTTGGCAAAAAATGCCCAACTACAACTGTTCTGTTCCCCTCCAGGCCACACACTAGCCCAGCAGTGGCATTTGTTGTGTGGGTGTAGGAAGATTTTTATTATTTTTTTCCCACCAACCATCGAGTATTGTCTGTAGGACGAAATGCGCATGAAACTGCAGTCTGAATATGATCAAATCAGGATTTCAAGTACTTACAATTCATACTTTAAGCTCCCTCGAGCCTGTGAAGTAACAATATTCAGGAAAATAGTCCTATCTTTTTTTCCACACTGAAGAAGCATTTCTGATATGCAGAATTTCAATTTGAGCCCATCACTTTGCAAACTCAAAGCATTAGCAAAGGCTGATATTAGAGCTCAGTAGTGCTCTCACAGTGCTCTCGCCGGGCAGAGACCAAGTGATGCAATCTCACAAGCCTCTCACTTGCCTAAAAGGAGAAGAAGTAATTTCACTGTCCTAAATTCTCCCTGTCTGTCTTGTCAATTTTCCACCTTATGAACATTTCCAGCTTCCGTTCAATAACACACACCCAGCACACAACTGTGCTCTTGTGTAAGCCAGCAATTCAAATCCCCCCACCCCCCCGTATCCCCGTCAAGTGTATGAAACCAACCTCATAACACCCCGCCCCAGCCCTCGTGAATTGTGCTTTCCACCTTGGAGAATATCATATGTAGACCTTTCAGCAGCTCACTAGTGAAGACAAATTGCAAGCTTGTTTGGAGGGGCCTCCAGAGAGTGATTCATATTAATGGCTAGCTGGCAGTGGAGAGCAGGCTGCATATGCAAACTCCATTAGCAGGTTAGGCTGGAGTGTGTGACCTGGCAGTGCCACCGTGAGCTGCACTCACAAGAGGGCGGGTGGTGAGGAGTAGCCTCGGGGGGGGGGGGGGGTGGGGGTTTTTAAAAA
>VUQS01036872.1:24388-36664 GCA_015108495.1 Heterochromis multidens
CGCACACACTCCCACACACACACACACACACACACACACACACACACACACACACACACACACACACACACACACACACACACACACACAAACATTTCTATTCCTTTTGAGGACTGTGTAAATTGCCATAAGAGACAAGAGTTTCCAGTATTGGCCTGCACAGACGTGCGACATCAGTCAAATAATTATTGAGATGTCTTTCTCAGGGCCAAAATGATGGTTTGACAGGTTGACATCTCCATTGTCAAAACTCCACCCAGAGAGATATTATTAGATGGTCTTGCTTTTATTAATGAAAGCAACACTCAATATAAACTAGCTTATGCTGGCTGACTGAATTTATATAGATTTGATAAGTCATTAGAAAGGGATTTCATACTGGACTTAGCTCCAACATATAATTATTATAACTACATAGTCTTTTATTAGATGCATGACTTTCTGCATAATTTGCCACCATCAGGTAGATTTATCACTTTACTGTATCTGCTAGCCCCACTTACATCAAACCTGTGCACCTCAGCATGAATAAAGAGTCATTATCAACTTTCAGAAAACCACACTGTCTCCCTGAATGCCAGTGTGTAATATGATTATTAACCACATGAAGACAGATTGTCTCGCAATTAAAACCTCCACTCTGCACTCTCTTTCTCCCAGATACTTGCAGATGTGGACAGACAGAGCTTGGCCGGAGGTCAAGAGAGGCAGCCAAGTCCTCCATCCTGTTCCCTCGCTTCATCCTTCTATCCACCCTCCAGCCTGATCAATCCTCTTTATAGATTTCTCATTTTCATTTATCTTCCAGAATGTGCTTTCCTCCCATTTTAGGTCTTACAACAAATACCTCCTGATACCTCCTCTTTTCTACTGCCAAATCCTTCCTATCCCTGCCCCCTCAAAAATACAAGACAAAAAACAAATGAGCACACAAAACAAACAAACGAAAAAAAAAAAAAGAAACCCACCAACATCACTTCAGATTAACTTAATCTTAACAATAAAAATCTGCTTAGCAACAGCTAATTAAGAATGTGCAGAAGAACACATCATTTGCATTTTTTGTATATCTATGTACAAAAGCAAAACACTAACCTAAGTGTGCTGTCAGGATACATTACAGCACGGTGGGAATGCGTGCGTGAAATCTGTCACAGCTGCCCAAGGCTGCTGGACAGAGGAGGCAGAGGAGCGAACAAGATGAAGAGACATCAAATGAGAGAGATAAGAGAGAGTGAAAATCAACAGGCCCAGTCAAAGGCTGACCTTTGGCCTTGTACCTGATGGCAAGGACAGCAGTCTCTCCTGCTCTGTCCATCTTGTTATCTCTTGCTGACAACACCAAGCTGTTTCACTTGCACTGTCTCTGTAAGTTATATCCCTCTCTTTCTTCCTTCAGTCTTTTTATTTTGACATAATCTTACCTGAGCCCGATATCAGCAAATCCCCTGCCATTTCAAAATATTTATTCACTTTTCTGACATGAAGGTACAATCAAAATAGTCTTTGGTCCATAAATATTAGGCTACCACTTGGTAGGCATATATTGAACAATTTACATTTATTTAAATGATCCAATGAAATCATGTATGTTCATGTATGTTCTATCGATTGGAGCTAGCCCGTGTAGACTTTGCTGGGCCACGTTCTTATCCCAGGGTGTCAAAGCAACTGGCGTTTCACAGATACACACTAAGTGTTCTTTGGCGGTGGTCCTGTGATGCAGTGGGTTTATGGCAATAGAGACACTGGTCTCACTTCCAATTTGTTTTGTACAGCTGCTTGCACAGGACCTCTTGGCCTCACATTTTAGTGCACTTTCACATTAAATCCTTTTCCTACATGCAGAACTAATGTTGTGAAACCAAAACAATGTTTGTTGATTGATGCCCACCAATAAAAATTGTGTTTTTTGTATTTTTTTATAAAAAAGAAGACTATTTTTCAGTAAATGCCTGTATTCTGTTTGTGTTGATATTTGCCAAGACCAAACATCTATTATAAAGTTTAAGATTTGGAGTTGAGATTTGCTACTTTTTGAAAAAAATCATGTTCTCACACAAACCGCTATCAAGCCTTGCTAAGTATTTCTAGGTACCTAATGCTACAGTCACACTAGGGAAAACAATAGTTGGAGACTGTGGCACGACCAAAATTATTGCAATCGTGTGTAATGAACTTGTGATTTTGTTGCCTTTGAAATTATTGCTTCGAAGACAGGGACCAGGTCGGCAACCATTCACAATCAGTTGCTGTCTTCAAAGGATTACACTCTCATTGCAGACTGACTCAGATGTGCAAATCTTCAGAGTCAGAGGGACTGAGTCAGACGCTGATTGTTTGGAGACAGGTTGCCTCTCCTCAGGAAACCTGCGCAATCGCCTTGTGATCACAAGTGGTCACCCAGAGGTTGAGGGTGTGGCACGCCTTTGGGTGACTGCAACTAATTGGTGGTGAAGACAACCACCAATTTTTCCTAGTCGCAGGGAGGTTGCTGTCCTATTTTTACTCTAGTGTGACTGAGCCATTAATCTAACCCCAAACATGACACGAACTCCAGTCTCTTGGCTAACAAACAAACGTTTGTCTCCCTCTATCATCATCTTTCTAATGTGGACTTTATTGCACATTAAAAGCAGATTGTTAGCTCTCGGTGTCTAATACTCCTGTAGCCAATGCCAGAATGCATATGCAGATCTCTGTGACAGAACAACTGGGCAGGCAAGGTAATACTGGTGCAAAAAGGATGTTTAGAAATAACACAAATTTAGAAGAGTTATTAAGTCAGCCAACTGACCTTCAAAATTTTCATGAACATGGGTACAGAGCACACGCTAGGAGTATAACTGGGATTGGTTGACATCGTTGGAGGAATTGTATTTGTTTCTATGACTTGTCAAAGACAGGTTATCAACACCATATCACCAGAAGTCATTGCAGGAAGGTGGTCACCTGCTGAGAGAAATGCATTACACCGAATTGTACAGAAAGAATACAAAATTGCTCCATTTCCATGGAGCATAGAGTTGCATAGTGTGAAATTGCCAAGAGGTATAGTGTGAAGCACACAGTGACAGAGAGACCTGTATCCATGGTGACTCTGACGCTCACTAAACAAGCAGTGGTGTCTGGAGGGTGGATACTGGGGGGTTTTTTGTGTTTTTTTTTTTTGACTTATGGCTTTCAAACACATTCATAATAATTCTTCTTTTGTACTGATACAAAAAACATTTGAAGTTAACCCTCATGGAGACTGGCAATGCTTCTTGTGTGTTGTTTCCCTGCTTAATCAAATGAGAATTAATCAGTGCTCAGTAAGCGATGCAGCATTGGCAGCTCTGAGGCATTGGATGCATGTTGCACTGTGAGAGGAGCCTACAGAGGACCAGATGACACCATATTGAGGGTTTTAAAAATTCAACATGTTTTGTATTCATTTACATCTCTAACAAAGTCAGGGAGAGGTCAGACACTAATGTTATCTTTCTTCACTTCGCCTAATTCTTTGGTCTACATTACGCATAGCTGCTGTTAAAGTGTCGCATTTGCGGCCATGCACCAACATGTGATGTCACAGCAGATGTTTTCCCTCAGCTGTTTATTCTTTATATGATTCCCTTCAGCTTCCACCTTGTCCATAAAGAAAACACACACAAAAACACACATTCATATAAAGTAAGACAGAATCTTAACTAAGGAACATTTTTCCTAAATGTATCATTTGCTTGCAGTTCCTAGCTCATTTGAGTTGGTATCAGATTCACATCGGTGCAGTATCATGGTAGGCACTGGTTTGCTTGTGTCTTTGTCTCTTTGCTGATTTCCTTTCTCAGGTCTAGGTTGGGATAGGCAGGCATGGTTTCGCCTTTGGGTGGAGCCGTCACCGTCTCCTCCTCAGCCTGCACACCTGTTGCTCATTCTCCTCAATATTTATACATTTTCTTTTCTATATTTATACATTTTCTTTTCATTTTTTTTCTTTTCTTTCTTTCTTGTGTGGGGCAAGTGATGAGGGGAAGTGGGGATAACAATATATGAATATGGTGATTCAATAGTGTTGAGCGTGGGGTAGGGATTATTAAGTATGTACATACTTCCTCCTACTCCATTTCGGACTTGACGATTGTCATTTCATGTCATTTAGATTCTGTTTATTTGCCTGCGCACATATGCACTTTATAACCCTTGCTCCAATGTTATTTTCCTTACGCCTGTTAGCCCCTCTGCGGGTCTGAGGAGCTGCTGCATCTGCGAATCAACTTACCTGCCTAACAAAGCAGGTTCACTTTGGAAAATGTTCTCTGGAGCCTTTTCTGCCTCACCACCTGCCTGCCCTCCCTCCTACAACCATCTGCGAGCAAACCAGTGCCTCCCTCCCGGACCTTTCCACCGACTCTCACAAGTAAGACTATTCGTTCATTTCATGCAAATCTTGGAACTGTGCTGATTCATCGATCAGCTCCACCTGGATCTAACAGTACTCTCCTCTCGTCCAGTGAACCCCGTCAGAAGCCCAGTGTTTGTCTCCGAAAATTCACCTCTCTGCGATTACCCCCATAGCAATGACTTCCCCCCCCAGTGAATCTCCCTGTGCAAATTATTCTCTGTGTTTCTGTACAAGTGCCTCCTGTATACAGTAAAGATTAGAGAATAGTCAATTCAGTCTTTGTCGTTCTTGCATTAGAGTCCGCTGTAACCTCTGGTGTACACGCCGTGACATGCAGATTGGCTTCAAATTGTTTTAGCTTTGGGAGGAGATAACTGAGCCTTGGTTAGTGTATTTAAGCCATTCTGAAAATAATCCAGGATATAGGATAAAGAGAGGTTCCACAAGTAGCCAGGGTAATATGGTATGCTGCATGCTTTCAGTGTGAATGTGATAAAGGCAGTGCAGGGCTAATTCAGCAGCTCTGTAACTGAAGGTTTCATATTTCTTTCTTAGGAACTGCAGACCAAATGGAAGTGAGTAAAAACTGGTGATGATTTCACTATTTTCATGAGATTTTCTATTACTTCCTATGCACCTCCCAACATGTCTTCCACCATTATTATATGCAACAGATTCAGGCTTCATTGATTTGCTTCAAAAGTTTGAATTAAAGTCAAAACTCCTGTATAACCACAAACCCGACTGAGGCCTAAATATATTAAAAAAAAAAAATCTTCAAAGTTTGATCCCACAGAGAGCAGTGCTGCATGAATTTTCTGGCATTTTTGTTCCAGTATTGATGCAGTGTTTGAAACCTGGATGCTGACCTGCTGTTTGACTGAAATGTACTCCCTGTAGCCCAGGGCTCAGGCTTCACCTGACACTATTGGCTGGCAGAGGTTTGCTCATGCTGAAAATGTAGGCACAATGCTGTTAAGTGCATATGGCGTATATTAATGTCACGTCTAGTAAATTACCGTGACGGTCTTGATGCGACCACTGCCCCTGGTGCAGGTCCAGCCAGATCGGTTGAACAGAAGGCTGCAGACCTCCCCCTCCATGCAGGGAGCCATTTCACACCACTGACGGCTCCGGACAATTCGCGCTGGGAGGCAAAGAAAGACAACAGGGCAAAGAGGTAAATTAAACAGAAAGACAGATTCACAGAGCAAGACAAAAACTGCAAAAATGTCTGCTTTTTTTTCCCCTTAACAAACAAATCTGCAGTTTTTATGCTCACCAGACACAAAAGAACCCTTATATGTTGATGTGTCTAAAAGCCTGTAGTATTTTAATGAGGTTCTTGTTGAACTAGCATGTCAGAATTGCCTGTGGTACTAACCTTTACAGACCAGCTGGTGGTCCACAAATTACTCTCTTGCTAATGCAAGCTTTAACTGCAACTGCACAGAAAGATTGCTTTTTTTCCCTTCCCTTTTTGACATTTTGTCACAATTAATACTCCTGAAAGTGTTTTCTGGGTGAAAATTACAACATAATAATGTTAGATTTCATTTGTTTAAGCTGAACTGTACTCTTTAGGAACACCTAAGAAATCGAGTGCAGTCCAGTTACAGCTTGGCCATAAATTTGACCTTTTACAAAACATACACATACACATCAAAGTTTTGTTGACATCATTAGAGAGCCAATAAATCCATCTTTTTTCCCCACTGAGGTCCTAATAAGGTGGTGGTTATGGTGGTGGTGTATCTCTCATGTGTTTTATAGGGGTAGACAAAATTTTAGGAACACCTGGCAATTATTTGTTTTTAGCCTAGCAAGTACACTTTAGATATTTGTGAGTACAAATGAGTAAATTATGCCTATTATCTATGGAGATAATAATTTTTATACATTGGGGATAATTATTATGCCCATATTGGAAAGTGACAATTAAGATGATAGCAAATTGGTCAAAACTCAACAAAGGTCTTGATTATATCTGAATCACAGGCTTATTAAAAAAAAATATTTATTTGTGTTTTATTTTATACGTCTTGATGTCCGGTTACTGTGGGAGGAGAGAACTGCATTCATTTAGCATGGACAAATGCATTAGTAAAATTGATGCAGCAGCACCATGGGTTTTTCAATCTACACATTCTTCTTGTCAAAACCTGATGCCAACAAACCCACAATGCAAATTGAACACTAACAGATCAGTGACAGATTGGGAATTGTTGAGGCGGCGATGCTGAATAATGGAAGGAAATGGATTGCAGATGTCTGGTTAGACTGCTTCTTTTTTGCACTCAACACCCCCAGATTTACACTTTCAAATCTGCAGTCTTCAGCCCCAATGGACAGTGATGTTATTTGAGCACTTTTAGCAGGTTTCACTCAAAAGAAGCCACAAAAGACATGAGATGCCTCTTTTAACATAGGCAGCTGTATTTCCAACACTTGTAAACCCACTCATGGAGACATTTAGTCAACATGTGGCAGGTTAGCAGCTGTAATTTGGTATTAAGGTGCTTGCAAATGTTAAATGTATTATTTCTGATGTCAGTATTGTTATGCTGCTGGACTCCTTGTTTTTAAACTTTATACAGCTGTGATATCAATGACAGCTGCGAGGGTCTGTAGACCTTAAATTCATTTTCAGTAAAATGTTATAGATAGATTAGACAGAGCAGATTACATATCCGAAAGGCAATAAATTTTTTTTTTAAAAAAGCCTTCTCCAGACGTCAGGCTGTCACAGTGTAAGCGAGTGATGCTCTCATTCTCCCACTGCAGCCTGACTGCATGACACTGAATTAACATTCGCCTGTCGTCGAGGTTGATAAGCGCTGATTGTTCTTTACACAGCGTGCTAAAGCAACACTGAAAGGTTATCAGCTCTCTGTGGACCTGGCTGGGGCCACCGCTCCTGCCTACCCACGATCCCCCGGGGGCAGTACATTGTGGAACGAGGTAACATGGTGGGCAAATTGAAAGAGAGGAACTACAATTCGCTGAATGTCCAGAGGAGAGCTGATGGTGGAACGGAGTAGGGAGCAGCAGAAGGGAAAGAGTAAAGAGGTGTGGAAAGGGAGGCCTTGTGACATTTCGCTGTGAGGTATTCCTGGTCTAGGCCTTGTTAACGGTCTGAAATTGGTCTTTGGAGTGTCAGACCCCAACTGCTAGTCTGCAATAAAGATCTGCTGTCTTGTGGTATTTATCAAGCTGGCCGAATAGCACCCTCATGTATGTAACACCACACACACAATCACTGCTGTGTAAATACAAAGCCATTCTCCCTCAGCAAATAATGGATATTATTTACTCATCGTGGAAAGAGCTGTGCTTTGTTAGTCTGCTCTCACAGTGTTGCCATGCAGCCAGGGAGAGACAGCAGTTCAACAAAACAATACATAAACCTGTCATCGCATCGCACAGAACAAGCTTAAGAAAATAGTTAAGCTTTGCCACTGGATTCTGAGACAAAATGGTCATTTTGGCAGCACCCTGAGTGGGAAAGAGGGAAATCTAAAGTGACCTTCCTCCTGACACAGCAACGTGCTGTGGTGAATTTTCATTTTCACAGTCATCCGTCAGGCGCAACAAAGCGTAGATTTATCAGTCAGTTGCAGATGTAGTTTTGAGTACATTACAGGGCCAGCAAAACTCAATTTCCAGGGCAAGGAATAAAAGCTGAGCTGGCAAAGCGGCGGGAGTGCTGACTAACCGTGGAGTGCATCAGGCCAGCCAGCCCAGAGTCACGGAGGATGGCTAAAATAAATGCAGTTTTCAGCTGCTGCCATGCTATCCAGGCATCCCATAGCTTGCCCTTGTTACTTTTTCAATGCCATCCATGACAGCATGAGTTGATCTATGATGACTTGATGAGTCTCCTGGTGCCGAGAACTGTGGATTGGTCACACAGCGTTGGTTGGGATGAGAGCTTTGCTGTGATAACCTCATCCACAACGACATCATGAATAACACAACACAAAACGCCAGCGCTGCAGTTTGGCTTCAGCCTGTCTCCATCCATCAAACCTATCTCTCCAAAATGCTGGCACGCACAATTGTAGACACATTAAAAAGCTTAGACGTTACAACCACCCACACACATCAACAGTATCCAGAGCAGACTTTAAGCTTCTGTGCTAAAGCTGTCTGAAAATATCTGTCTGCTGCTTGATTTCACTCTTCAGTATGTTTTACATGCTGTGGGTATAATAAACCTGGCTTGTTGGGTTACTCAACTGGTGCAAATTGCTGGAAATATTGTGGCTATCTTGGCATTATAATTTTATCATGGTGTTTGAACAGATTTTCAGGCCTGTTTTGTAATGTTTTCCTGTTTGTTATGGTAACAGCAGAGATGAAACAGCTGGCTGTGGTGGCTGGAAGAGAGAGCGAGACAGGGTAAGAGAGTCTCTGTCTGTCTGGCTGACACCTGGGTGGCCCGTCCTGTCGCAGTCACTGTCGGAGTCCCACCCAGGGACCGCGGACGTCGAGCCAGGCTTATCAGCTGCCAGGGTCCCTGTTGGGGTATGGCTCTGGACCTCCAACTAGATCACACGTAAGACCATCTGTCCCCCCTGTGCACAGTGCCAAGCCCTGCCCAGCACAGCACAACACCGCCAGACGAGACTCAGAGCAGGGCAGGAGGCACAACAGTGACTTATAAACCAGACGCACTGTTAATCTGATGAAATTCTGCCACCGCAGAAGAACAAAAATAACATCAAATTTATACTCAAGCCACAGGCAGCTCATTTAAAATGTATTCAGATGAAGTGCAACAAGAGAGAGACATTTTCTCACCAAGGACACACCAAAAGATTAATTGCATCGAAGAAAAAAAAAAAACAACAAAGTGAAGAATGAATCACCACAACAATTAATTAAGGCCGTCTTTTGAAATGTAATAATGGAACTAATACCGATGCTTCTTATACAACAGTAAACACTCTACAAGATTATAGCCAGTCATTAAAGCTGGGCACCAAAAACACTGTAACAGGTTTTTACGGGCTTTCGGGCTCATGTTAATTAAGCGTCAATCGTGGATCAATTTGCAGAGGGAGCCCTTTATCCTGACAGCAGAGGCCTGATGGTGTGATGATCAGCCTGGCTACAAAACGTATCCATACTTAATCATATACCGCGTTTGTTGTAAAAGCAGTTATTTTCCCGTTATATTTTTGGGGGCTTCCTTTGTGGGTTTTGCGTTTCATTTCTGGTGGGTAGTGTTTTTGTTTTGTTGCTGTTCATACAGATGAGGAAATTTAGGCTCTGTTGATCAGAAAGAAAGAAGAAGCCATCTGTAGAGATGTGCTATACTATACTATAAATCCTCAAAAAAAATCAAATACTGGATTTTTTTTTTAATTCACTTTTTAAATAAAATTCTGGATATTCAGGATTATTCTGTTAATCAACGGTGATGTTATGTGATGAGCAGCAAACTACTGGTCCTTCACAGAGGGTCAAAATTAACCAGATGCCAAATATTGATGATGTAACTCACCATTAAAAAAGGACTTGTCCCATAGTCACACTCCTTTAACTCTGCAGAGGACAATTATCAAAGTTTCAAGTGCTACAGGACTTTTTGTCAATTGTCAATTTTGTCAATTGCCTTCCAACTTTTTCTAAGGCTGCACCGGATCTTTCAGATATTCTTGACACTGCTGTTGAAAGCAACGTTACGTAAAAAAGTTCATTCAAAAGTAGTAAATTGCACACTTAGACCCACTTGCATTCAATTGTATTGCAGGGAGACTCCATTTCCAAATTTCCCTGAATTAATTTATAGCTCATTAAATAAAAATCTTTCAAGAAAAAGTATTTTTACTCTTTGAACTGCCTGGAGGGCTTTTAATGTGAAACATCAGCACTGTAAATGTTGGGTTTTATTGCCGGTACATTAATTGCAATTGCAAATAAAGAAAATTTGAACTCATTAGTGAATAAAACAAATAGTTCTCCTAAACAAAAAGAAAAAAAAAACAAGAGCAACAAATTCAATTCAATTAAAAATAACTACGCAACACAGAATAGGCATGAATAAGACATACAGTAGCTGTCTTCCTGTACTCATGAATCTGCTGCTGAAATGTATATTCAATATATATTTAAATGATCAAGACAAGGTAAATATGGAGAGAGAGCATCATGAGCAAACAACACCAACACTAGCAAATGAATGTCAGATCAGAAGCAAACATGTTTTTCAAAGTCATGCTTGTTTAAAATGAGGGCTTGTCTGCAGTTAAAATAAAGAGTACATCTAATCCTCTCAGCTATGCGTCTGCAATATAAATCTGAAAAAAAAACCCTCTGCTTTTGTTTTTGTTTTGATGCTTCTTCCAAATCACTTCTTTTGCTCATTTATTGTCAATAATGGTTTGACTGAGTGTGAAACGAGAAGCTTGCATCCAGCATATAAACAGTCTCCCTGCAGCCTCTTATCATGGTAGCCATCGAGCTTCATACGATTACAGTGCGATGTGGTGGCATGGCAACAACGGGCCAAGCAGAGAAAGGGAGCAGGAGAGACTCGGGGAGCAGATTAGAGTGAGAGCAGGGAGACAAGCAAGGAAAAGCACATAATCCTCCTGTGTACAGTGTGCAGACTAAACCTGTACAACAGTGACATACAGCAGCACAAAAACAGGGCAAAAAAGCTTGAAATACACCTCAAAAAAGACTAACAAAAGAAGCAAAAAAAATACACTGCCCTTGCCGCATCATGTTCAGTGAATTTTTTTTTAAAAAAGGGAATAACTAGGTAATATGTCGTACTGCACAAGCGATGCAGCTGCCATCTAGGGTAATCAGCTGATAAATTCACAGGTAACAGACTTTATTCATTTTGTGGTTTAGGTAGGTTTGTAGTTATGTAGTTACTGGAGGCAGAATACAAGCAGGATGGCAAGGGAGATAAGAAAGATTGTCCAATTGTCTCCGTTAAGCCATCAGCTGCAGATTGTAGTAACTTTGAAAATGTCTCAGAGGTTACATCAGACTAAGCCTTGGATTTTAGTTTCGATTCATTACAGGAAACAGTAAAGGCTCTCAAATCCAAGAGCTTTTCATGGTGATTATAACTGTGCCGATGACTTTATCCAATCTGCGCTCACGATCCTAAGTTGAATGTATACGCTCCAAGAGGTCAGCTGCTAGAATGGTCAAACGTCAAACTGTGCACTTTATCAGTGTGTGGTGTGAAAAGTCAATCTACCAAAGTTCTGTTCACAGCAACCAAAGCTGACTAGCATCTGTTCTTTGAAAATCCAATAAAAGATAAACATAAATAAATATAAATAACTCTCCACACTGGTCAAACCTATAGGGTAAAAGGGGATTTTATCAAAGCTTCAGTTCTGACTGTAATAACATTACCACTTACTATAACTGACAATGGAAATGTTTGAACATTATTCTACCTCAGTTCAGTGGCTTATGTGCACAGTAAAAGACTCAAAAATCAAAGGGTTTCATTTCCATACTCTTTTGAGTGTATTTAACTGTGACTTTTCCACTGTTAAAACACTATATCTTTAAAACCAGTTAGAACTATGTAGAAGTTTATAAAGGACATATCTAAAGTCTGAATTCACTCAATAAAGCTGCCTCGACCGCTGTCCATGGTGCTGATCTTTGAGCCTTGTTGGGTGTTTATCATATTATGGATATCCTGGTAGCTGAATCTCAGAGACATCCCACAAACCAGCCTTTGTTCTATGAAGTCAGTTGCCTAATGTCTGCAGCATCTTTGGATATTTTAGGCCCTCTATATAAAAAGTCTCTTATTTGTGTGCTTAGTTGTACAGCAGCTAAAGTTTAGAAGGCATAAATAACATTGTGATGTGCTCTCCATACTCTGGCCATATTTGGCAAAGCTA
>VUQS01036876.1:0-15022 GCA_015108495.1 Heterochromis multidens
GTCCAGACCTCAATCCAATTGAGAATCTGTGGTGAAACTTGAAGATTGTTGTTCACAAGTGACAACCATCCAACATGATGGAGCTGGAGCAGTTTTGCCTTGAGGAATGGGCAAGAATCCCAGTGGCAAGATGTGGCAAGCTCATAGAGACTTATCCAAAGCGACTTGCAGCTGTAATTGCAGCAAAAGGTGGCTCTACAAAGTACTGATGTTGGGGGGCTGAATACTTATGCACATGCCAATCTTCAGATTTTAATTTATTAAAAATTCATTTTTCTATATTTTTTTCTCATTTCACTTCACCAACACAGCCTAGTTTGTGCAGATCCATCACATGAAATGTCATTGCAAAACATGTTGATTCCAGGTTGTGAGGCAAAAAAACCTGAGGAATGCCAAGGGGGATGAATACTTTCGCAAGGCACTGTAGTAACGCAGGCTTGATCAGTGTCTGCTTCTAGTCAGATTACCATCCTTTTTCACTGAGAAATACTAAGCGAGTACATTTCTTTATCATGTTGCATCCTGAGCTGTGTTTAATTCACCAAATCCCACCTTATATTAATTATATTATTATATAATGTCTTGTTGCCTAAAACGTAGCAGCATTTTCAAACCTGTAACCCATAAATAGCAAGTGTTAGCTGTACTTGATTAAAACTCCACAAAATGCGGTTAATTATAAATCGGTGCTGCAAAGACAATATAACAACCAGTTTGTCAATGTGTAACACACAGTCTCTCAACATTCATATAACCTATATACTCACTGGATACTTTATTAGGTACACCTGTTCATCTGCCCGTTAATACAAATATCTAATCAGCCAATCATGTGGCAGCAGCTCAGTGCATTTAGAAAGTAGACATGGTCAAGATGACCTGCTGAAGTATGCCGAGAATCAGAATGGGGAAGAAAGAGATTTAAGTGACTTTGCATGGCCCGTCTGGTTGTTGGTGCCAGATGGGCTGGTCTGAGTATTTCAGAATCTGCTGATCTACTGGGATTTTCCTACACAACCATCTCTAGAGTTTACAGAGAATGGTCTGAAAGAGAGAAAATATCCAGCGAGTGGCAGTTCTCTGGGTGAAAATGTCTTGTTGATGCAAGAGGAGAATGACCAGACTGCTTTGAGTTGATAGGAAGACAACAGTAACTCAAATGTCCACTTGTTACAACCAAGGTATGCAGAACGCACAACACGTGGAAGCAGAAGACCACACTGGGTGCTCCTCCTGTCAGCTAAGAACAGGAAACTGCATGAGCTCACCAAAATTGGACAACAGAAAATCGGAAAAACGTTGCCTGCTCTGATGAGTCTCGATTTCTGCTGCGACATTCAATTTGGCATAAACAACATGAAAGCATGGCTCCATCCTGCCTTGTATCAGTGGTTCAGGCTGGTGACGGTGGTGTAATGGTGTGGAGGGATATTTTCCTGGCACATTCTGATCACCTTAGTGCCAACTGAGCATTGTTTAAACACCACAGTCTACCTGAGCATTGTTACCGACCATGTCCATCCCTTTATGATCACAGTGTACCCATCTTCTGATAACACACCATGTCACAAAGCTCAATTCATCTCAAACTGATTTCTTGAACATGACAATGAGTTCGCTGTATGCCCTCCACAGTCATCAGATCTCAAGCTAATAGAGGACCTTTGGGATGTGCTAGAATGGGAGATCTAGAGCAAAAGGAGGTCCAACATGGTACTAGCAAGGTGTGACTAATGAAATGGCCAGTGATTGTATATTTTGACGTGCTGATGTAGATATCCACTATCCACATCCATTTGAAACCACTGATCAGAGACCAGCATGAAGGCATGGATAAAAAGATCTGTACAGACTGCTTGTATATAAAAATGACTTAAACTAGATCTAACTTAAATATTTCTCTTAATGATTCATTGAAAGCTGAAAACTTTCACAGATAAAAGAATAGTTTAACATATACATTTACTACTGAAAAACAGATTTCAAACTCTGTGATAATGTGACAATGGAAGCAAACACTGCTGCATGTTGATGTTCAGTGTTTTGTTGACCCATCTATCTAACTCGACTTCCTCCCTATGTAGCCTATGGCTCTGTAAAAACTTTACCTGAATTCTTAGTTTGTTTCCATCTTAATTAAGGTCTGGTTTGGTCTGTCGCGACATGTCTGTGATGCCGTTTTGCTCAGTTTGTTAGTCTTTATACCACAGCAGGAGGCACAAGTGTTTCAGAACATTTGGTCTGATATATAGTTTGAAAAATTATGCTTCATGACCTCGTCCTCTGTTCTGTGCAGCTTGCTGACTTGAAAGTGACAATGAAAATGTTAGTGTGAAAGCGGTGTTGTTAGCCTGTGGAGTTGTTTCTATATAAACTATAGTGTCTGTTTTCCTGTTTACGCACCGTCATATCAGCATTAATCATCTGAAAATGTCATAAATAAGAATACAGCGGGCTACATGTCTTTGAATTAATTCTCTTCAACACAAATAGAGACACACAAAGGCAGCAGATTAACAGGAGAGCTGAAAGAGGCTGACGGGAAAGGACTTGTCACACAAGTGACAAGTGAACATATTTGCATATGCCTGCACTTTGCATGTTGCTCTGAGCAGAGAGCTTTTGTTTCGCCTAAATGTGACCCTAGATAGCCTCGATAGCTCTTCTGATCATGAGCCAAGTTGGATTAGACTCTTTGTGTTAAGGCTGTGAGAAATCTGTCAGTGGATTAACTTGAAAACAAGGAAGTAAAAAGATATTTTCACCTTCCTTATTTTCTTTATTGAACAGCTGATAGTACACACAGAATGGAGAGGATGAAGATTTCCATCTAGACCGCCTTTAGCTTTGATGACAGCACACATTCGCCATGACATCCTGTCAATAGGTTTACGCAGTGTCACAGCATTTATTTCCATCCAGACTTGCATTCATTTTCCACCAAGATCTCGTAGATCTTCTCCAGCACATCCCAAAGATTCTCAATGGGGTTAAGGTCTGGACTCTGTGGTGGCCAATCCATGTGTGAAACGCTCTGAACTACTGTTTTAGAATCTGAGCCCAATGAATCCTGGGATTTATACCCATGCCACCAGGGAAGCAGCTGACGCACGAGGCATGATGGGTACATCACTTCATCCACCTTTCTTCTTACCCTGATCACCCATCACTGTGGAACAGGGTAAATCTGATATCTTCAGATCACATGACCTTTCTGTTGCTCCAGAGTCCAATCTTTATGCTCCCGAGAAAACTGAAGCCAATTAGCCTCGGTGATGGGTGGTTTTCCTAAGACTAAACAGCTGTTTAGTCACAATCCGTAGAGTTTTCCAGGAGTTCTCCTGTTGATTTTTTACAATTTGATGTCACCAAACGTTTGACTGATCTCTGATTACAACCATTGAAGATTTTGTTTCTGACCACATTTCTTCCTTAAAGATAATGGTTCACCACAGGTTTCAATAAAGTGTTGAACAGTTCTTAGCCCAGTTCTGATCTTTTCAACAATTTCCTTAATTGTGTTCTTTCTGAAACGGGATAACATGACTACGGGATAAGTCTTCCAACGTGGTTGTTTAAGAAATGAGAAGCTACTCACTGCATCAGTTGGAGTTAAATAACCTGCTGCCAGCTGAAGGATATTATTCACTTCAGTAATTATACAGTGGAAGACTCTTACATATTTACTTAGTTAAATCCAGGTGGTGACTTTTTTTTGACCAGGCAGTGGATTTTTTATTGAGTTTTTGTAAGTTATACTTGCTTGCCTATTTCCTTCTTATGGTATTATTACTTTTGGAGTAAACTTATTGCTCCATTATTTTACATTCAATAGATATAATTATCTTATTAAAAAATATGAAGGCTTCACTTTAACACTTTGCTTGGATTATGTGTATGCGTAATAATAAGCTGTTAGCACAGCACTTTTATTTGTAGAGTATTTTTATACTCTGGTATTTTACTAAAGTATAGTAAAGTAACTGCAGTCAAGTAAAAATGTATATGCGCCTTACAGAGTTATGATAGTTTGATAGTTTTATTATTATTTTCTTTTAGGTAATTTTTAAAATAATCATCAGTTCTTTTTTACTTTTAGACAGGTTCCAGAGTGGGATTTGCTTGTGTCAGGTTTGTTTTTTTCTTTAGAAAAGGTATTATAATACAAACCAATTATTTTTATCACCAACTTTTAGTCTGTAGTTTAGTTTTTGTTAATGATAACCTTTGTTGCCTTATTAGATGCATCCCTTTTTAAAACTCAGTACTTATCATGTCACAGTAGCACATTTTTAAAATAAGCATCTCCACTCGCGCTCTTCTTACAGCGAACATCAAAATAACTCGTTATCTGTTGACAGTGAACATTTCTGCTCTTCATCCTCTCGGTGTGCTGCTTTTATCTGTGCTCATGATAACACAAATAACGACCCACATCAATGCAAACCCAAGTGATACATTTACCCTGAATGACAAGACAAAAGACAAGAGGAAGTCGGTATTCACTAAACACACACACACACACTCGCAGCCACATTAGTTTACACACTCTTTGCTGAATGTGAGTTTTTCCCAGGAACATCCAGCCATAGCCTCTGGCAGTAAACCTGACCGTGAATGGGTTTTAACACTTGACATGAGGATTACAAATGGTGGGGACTTCACTCCATTCACTTCACCCTAACAGGATTTCTGTGGCACCTATCATATTGTCTTTTGTCACAGTTCGTTAAAAAAAAAAACAAGAAAAAGGCAAGTATAACCTTGATGAACTAGTTCTGAGTCACAAAGGGTCGGGAAACATTAGATTCACATCCCACATTGTGTGGTGAGTGCTGTTTTCATGGTGAATCGATACATATAGGAGACTCTCTTACCCAAGAAAATGACTTCATAGGTCTTTTGTGAAGGCTGTTGTTACGACCTATAGATCTGTCTTAAAGTTAAGCAAACTTTAGTGGCCTTGTGAAAGAAGCGCTGCAGGGATGACTTATTTTTAACTGAAAGTTAGTATCACCCTGGGTCCCTCAACAAAAAAACCAGAGGTATTTTTTCAGAGTTTTGGACTATTGCAGATGAAAAACTCTGAGGGAAATAAAAGTGTGTGGTGTGTGCTTTATTGAACCAGTTAATATTCACTCAATAACTTCTATGACTTAATTGCAATCAGCAAAATTAAAAGGCTGATGTTAGGCTATAAAAAAACCCCTCAGTGTCACCACCACTAAGCTCTTGTGCTTGATGTGATGACACTGTTGTCATATTTTATGTTAAAGGGAAAAAAATTGAAAATATCTAAAGCTCGTGTAAACCACAGACCTTATTTCAGGCATTCAACAAAATCTGTGATTTTAGGACAAGGCAAAAATCAGCACCATGGTTACCTAGAAAGTGGAGATTTTTAACGTGTTCAACACTGAAAAAAGTATTTTAAACCAAACTATGATGACCTAACCTTGTCTAAGTAGTTATTTTACCTAAATCTATCCAGCAAGTGTAAACAGCAAATAAAAACTAAAGTAAAGAGTGAGTTAAAGTGACACAAATGAGACTTAAACTTCAGTTTCCATGTCAAAAGTCATACTTTTTCTGGTAATGCTTCGAGTTTTCATTTAAGAAATGCTTATATGGGTCAAAATATACATTTTCCCAGTGAAACTCTCTGTCTCCATATTTGTTTGTTTCCTCTACACATTTAACTTTCATCCTTCTGATTTAGGAACTGATTTGTTCCCATTTCGAACAGATAATCAGATTCAACAGAAACAAACTTGGATTGCTCTCTCTTTTTCACTTCATCACGGAAACAGATTCACCAGTGAAATCAACATCAGATGAAGGCCTTAAAGAAGTGACCTTGTTGATATGAAGTCTTTGAACTTTTCTGATCTCTGCTGAGACGCCGCAGCTAAAATATTCCAGACCGCTGAGTGTCCGTGCATCTAATGCTGAGGTCAAAAAGAAGCCACGTCTCTCAGGCTATTTGTAACATCACTGATAACCAGGAGGCAAATTTAAACTCTGCATTTTAACATTCAAAGCCAGACTGAAAATAGCAAAGATATCCTATTACATCCTCTGTCACTCGAGGGATGATTTGCCTGCACTTTTCACATAATAAGCAAATGAAAAACACAAAATCTTGTTACACTATGTGACATTTTGTAAAGTTTCCTCACTGAAAAATATGCTTGTTTGTTAGAAGCAGATTGACACCACTTGCATCTATAGAGTTAAAGCCATACAGTGATACCTTAGCTTAGCCTGGCTCCATTCAGAGTTCAAAAGAATACCTCAAAGTAATGCAAACTCTTTCACTGCTTAATAATGTCACAGTAAAAAGAAAATACACCCTCTTTTATCTTTAAGGTTTTACATATCAGGACATAAAAAATAGTGCACACCAAGCTCTAAAATTATTTAATTGCAACCTCAGATGAACAAAAACACATGACGTCATTATTTGTTTAACAAAAGCTAAGCCAAAATACAGAAGCAGTGTGTGAAGAACCACTTTTAGCAGTAATAACTTCAAGTAGCAGTTTTCTGTGTGACTTTATCAGTCTGTCACATCATTCTGGAGGAAGTTTGGGCCACTCTTCTTTACAACTTTGCTTCAGTTCATTGAGGTTTTCTGGCATTCGGCTATGCGCAGCTCTCTTAAGGTCCCATCACAGCATTTCAATCGGGTTGAGGTCTGGACTTTGACTGGGCCATTGCAACACCTTGTTTCTTTTCTTTTTCAGCCATTCTGTTGTAGATTTGCTGCTGTTCTTGGGATCATTGTCCTGCTGTATGACCCAATGTGAGACAGATGGTCTCACATTTGACTCTAGAATACTTTGGTATACAGAGGAGTTAATGGTCTACTTAATGACTGCTAGGCCCTGCACCACCGTGCTGACAGTTGGTATGAGATATTTGTGCTGATAATCTGTTCAGTTTTCTCCAAACATGGCGCTGTGCATTACAGCCAAACATCTCCACTTTGGTCTCATCTGTCCAAAGGACATTGTTCCTGAAGTCTCGTGGCTTGTTCAGATGCAACTTTATAAACCTAAGCTGTGCTGTGATGTTCTTTTTAGAGAGAAGAGGCTTTCTCCTGGCAACCCTTCCAAACAAGCCACACTTGTTCTGTCTTTTTTTAAATTGTACTGTCATGAACTTTAACATTTAACATGCTAACTGAGGCCTGTAGAGATGTAGCCCTTGGGTTTTTTGCAGTTTCTCAGAGCATTGCTCGGTGCTCACAGGATATTTTGTCTAAAGAGAAATGTAAAATCCTGGCTCTGAACCTAGTGGAAATGAAAATAGCATTAATCTTCTCATCTAACTCAACTAAGCCAATTATACATTTAACAAAAGTTTGAACTATTCTTATAAAACCCTCTCAGAGAGGCTGCCTATCATGAAAGCTTTTACAGGTGCTTCAAAAACAGACAGAAAATACTGATTTAGCCATAAGCAGAGAAATCACGAAGCAGACTTACAGCAGCCTAATAGTGATGAACCCCTGCAGTCTGCTTCGTGATAACACGATACGCAAACCAAACAAAACACAACAAATTACAGCTACATAAACAAATGCAGACAAACACACAGATGCACATTTCCCTGAAGAGATTAGTGGGAGAAATGAAGACTGCACATGTGAGGGAGGGCAGGGGACAGAAAGAGCTCACCTTTCCTCATAATGACTTTGCTCACCTGTTCATCCCCTCACCTGGGGCAGGGAGAGAGTGATCCCCCTCACCCACCACCCACCACCCTCCACCTCCCAGAGATGGCCAGATAAAGCGAGCCTTTCAGTCAAAAATGCACTAAGGTTGCCACAGAGTGTCCCGGCTCTCTCTCCCCTGCAGCCCAGCTCGCCCTGCGGCCCGGCCCTGAAACTGATCCAGGTTAAGGCTTTCTGATGGAGAACTTTCTCACACTCATACCTGCCAGTCACGCACTACCCCGGTGTACAGGAGAGAAAATAAAACACAAGAAAAGTGTGACATACAGCACACACACAAGAACTCACACAAAAGCAAACTATACACAGATAAGGGAAGATAATTGGCTCTGGGACAGAGAGTCTCACAGGTAAATGTACTGATACTAATCAAGAAGAAGAAACCTAAACCAAAGCTGTGTAACATTCCTCTGTGTGTGTGTGTGTGTGTACTTGTACTGTTGCAGAGATAAAACTGTTTTCAGTCACAGTGCAGGGACAATAACCAAGTCCCCATAACATAAATCAATTAATTTCAGTATGAAGGGTTAGTTTTCAGGTTTAGGGTAAGTCTCCGGGAAATTAATGTAAGTCAACGTAACGTCCTATGAAGTGAAGGAAATACAGCTGTATGTGTGTGTGTGTCAAGCTGTGTGTTTCTGAAGCCTCACCTGGGGGTTTTGTGCTACATAACAAACATTATTACAACAGAATATGATTATGGCTTAGAAGCGCGAGGCCTTTCACTGCCATTTCTGTAATACTTTCATTATGAGAATCAAGTCGACCATGCTGGGAGCGATCAAAGACAAAAAAAGGGTAAAAGAAAATACTGCAGGAGCATTTTTTTCAGTGAAAGAAACAAACAAAACCTCTTAAATCCCCGGGAAAATTGTGGATGACTTCTACGTGTCCTTGCCAAGTCATTTTGAGTGGATTCTCTCAGCTCTAGTTTCACTGATAAACAAGCATTAATTGCTAGAATAAAGTACAGTAAAGGAGCGACTAATGAGCACCCAGATGGACTAATGGATTTTTAGAAAATGGGTTGATGGAAGGAGATAAGAGCTTCGCCTAATTACTGTATTTGTGTTACACTGTGATTAAAGCTTCTCACTCTCCTGTCACTTTAAGAGTCACATAGCACACGAAGGCCACCAGCTCTTGTTTCATTCCAACAGCTGCCCCCCCCCCCCCAACTCCAAAAAAGCTAATACTTGAAAGGTATTTACTTACATTTTAAATTAGCAAATACTTTTAATGGATTCACTAACAAATAAATGACTAATGGTTTGGTAAATAAAAAACAAAAAAATGGAAGATAAAAATGAAAAAAAAATGAAACTGCAAGAAAACAAAATACTAAATGGAAATGTAGGCTTTAACCTTTTAATTTATACATATTCCAGTATTGCTTATCTCATCTTAAATAATCTTATTGTTCATTAAAAATGACATATTTGATGTCATATCCTGTGGATGCTGGAGAATATGGATTTTTTTTTCATTACTGAGAGTTTCTCATCTCAGGCTGACAGGTCCAGTGTTGGGGTCATTCTTAAAAAAAAAGTAATGTATTACACATTACTCATTACTTTCCTTAAAAGTAATGCAGTACATTGCTTACATTAATTACTCGCTGGAGAAAGTAATTCATTACACTACTCGTTACATTACTTTCTCGTTACTCCGTAAAATGACCTGAATTGCATGGTCTCACCAGTTAACATAAACCTGTGGCTACAGTGCCACACACCAACACAAATCTCTGTGCTAATGAGGACACATATCTTTCTTTTAGTATTTACATATGAACCCAAAGCCAGCAACACAAAGCAATGATGAAAACCAGCCCAAAGAGACTTCAAAGCGATCACCACAGTGACTCTACTGTAGAAATGTGAACAGGTAGAAACGGAGGCTGCAAGCCTGACTGATCATCACTGCCTTTGTTACCTCTGGCTGCTGGGCTGGGGTCTGCATACACTCAGCTTTAACATCACTCTGGGTTCTTGGCTAGCTTTGTGTTACCATGCTGACTGTGCAGATGTTTGCAAAAAGCTGAAGTTCTGTCAGCAGTGTAATGCAGCTGTTTCTGTCCTGGATTCAGTTTGCACTTTACAATCACGTTCTTGTACTTTTGAGCAATAAAAATAAAATTAATGTCCATATCTCCACTCATGAAAAGCTGTAGACTGCTGCATCCTTTTCCTCCTCCTGCATACTAACTGAAATCAGCTGATTGTAGCACAAGAGCACAGGAAGAAAAAAAGCATGTTTGTTTGATTTTTTTTCTTTCTATCAGTTTGGCGCACAGATAACTGAAAAACCATTGTAACGCGAGTAACAACATAATTGTAACTGTAATGTAATTACTGAATTTAGCACACTAACGCGTTACATTACTGCGTTACTTAAAAATGTAATGTCACCAACACAGGTCACATGCTACTTGGCTTCTTCTTTCTGTTAGTCTTTTCATCAACTTTGATGTCAAAATCTTTTTTTTACTTGAGCAGCAGTGAGTGTCTCAGGGGAAACGATACTCAGAGCCTCCTTTATTTCAGCCTCGGGTGTTTTTTTTTATTATTTTTTTTTTTAACCCTCATCCCTCCGATGGAAACACTTTGGAAAGCTGTGTCCTTTCTGGATTCCTCTTTGGACACAATTGTGTTAGTTTCTTCAGTCGGACTTTCTCCTGCTTTCTTGCCTTACCAGTGCAGGCTTCTCTCTTGCAACATTGTCACCACTTTCAACGCTTCACCTTGAGGTAAACGTGTTTCCTTTAATAGAGAAGTGGGGGCGTGGCAGCATGCACGTGGTATGCAGATTGCAGCAGCCTGTTGGTTTAGATTGATTCTCATTTACTAATATAGCCATGGAAAAATCAAAATTCCAAAATTGGAAGGTATGCACATTTCATAAATTCGACGATAATTTTGCTTGCAGACTTACAGACAGGATGAGAATGTTTCCACTTACATGTTTCCAATTGCTTTCCAGATGGTATTACATGGTGCATCAAAATCTGATGGTACTTTTCTGTGTTTCTAATTCCATCAATTTTGAAAAGATCTCCAACACCACTGGCTAAAATGCAGCCACAAACCATGACAGAGCCTCCACCGTGTTTTACAGATGGCTGTAGACACTCACTGCTGTACCTCTCTCCTGACCTCCATACATTTTGACAATGATTTGAACCTAAAAATTTAAAATTTGGATTAACTTTGAATAACTTTGAAAGACCTTCAGAAAGCCTGGAGAACTATTGCTTAAGCCCACTTTAAAAAAAATTACAAGAAAGTCTGGCTCCTTGGAAGCAAAATGTAAAGAAATGAGGGGTGGCTCCAGACTTTTGCATAGTACTTTACATAGACATACAGTATGTGTAAATGATATGAATCATTTAGCTACAGAGCACACAATAGACAGAAATACTGATTTGTTAAAGAGGTCTCTTCGAGTGCACTAATTTTTGGTGTTTTTAAGCTTCTTGATGCAATATTGGAAAAAAAAATAAATGAAGAAACAGGGATAGATGGAGCACTGGGGGCGGAAGAAAGAAGGTAGATTAAATAATCAATTGACCACACTTGCGTACTGTTGTGCTAATCACAGATTAATTGTTCTGCTCTTTAAAGAGGACACATAGACATGAGAAGTTCAATATGAACTGAAGAAATCTCCCGAAAGAGCAAAAGCTGTAACATAAGAACAGGAAGTTTTTAAGATGTGGAGGAAAAGGGAAAAGATGTGACAGAGGATATCAAGTGATGAAAAACATCACTGTCTAATGGAATAAAGTGATTGATATATTTTACTACAATCATATCATGAGATGTTTTAAAATTTGATGAGTCTAGAAAAACTGGACAGCTGAGATAATTAGATAATTATAAGCGGAAGAAAATGGATGGATGGATGTTGAGATGAGGTAAGGCAAACAGATATTACCGTTCCTTTAAAGTAGATGATCATGTAAACCAGTGACTCCCAACCTTTACTGCTCATGACATTTTAAAGCAAACTAAAGTTAACTTGCCTCTGCTTGGACATGAGCTGTGTGTGAGTGGTTTTAGAGACCTGCAGATGAAAATGTAATATTACATGACCCAGTAGAGCTTTGGGCTTTGTTTAGCAGATTTAATGTTTAGGCCTATTGAGGTCACCTTCTTGGTTTAGTCCAGGGACTCAAAAGTTTCAGTGACAGAGTGCCAATTTAAGAAGCCAGCATATATCTGATATATTAAATTATGGTGACAACGTTGGTAATTGTCATTTTTGCACTGACTACCAAAATTATCACCACACTAATGGCCACCAGGCTAATGGCTAGTGTGGTGGTCATTAGAGTGGTGATGATGTTGGTAGTGGCTGTTACATTTTGACACCAGTTTAATGGTAAATGTGCAGCATTCATTTCATGCTTTTCTAGTTTTTTTTTTTTTTTTTTTTTTTTTTTTTTTTTTTCCTTAAAATTTTTAACAACCTGCTGTTATGAAGAGAATGTCTATCAATTTTTTGATTGTTGTCTTTTTTGTTTGTTTGTTTGTTTTTGTTTACTCTGAATTCTAACAATCATTGCTTCATAGCAAGAAGACTCTGGGTTTGAGCCAGCTTAAGTCAGCTCAGTTGGTGATTCTAAATTGACCAAAGAAAAGAATATGAATGATTGTCTGCGTCTCTGTTTTAGCCCTGTGATAAACTTGTGACATGCCCAGGGTGTACCCCGCCTCTTGGCAAAAGTCAGTAGGGATAGGTTCCATTAATTTCAAAAACCTGGCACCGAAATATTTTAAGAATGTTAGGGAATTTTTTTAACAATGTTGTTGCTAAATAATTTTTAAAAAGGCTATTAGAAAACGTTATCCTAATTTAAAAAAAACAAAACAAAACAAAACATTATGGGAACAAAACGCAATCTTCTCAGAGTGGTTTTACAACAGAAAATTTCTAAATGGGTTACCAGTTTATCTCTGTGGCATTTAGATCTTGCATGTGGGTCCTCAATCGAAACCCGTACAACGCGCTGCCAAATGGTTCTCCTCCAAACACAGCAAATGATGATAAATTAACAGCTGGCCTTGTTTGTGAGAGACAGAGTAGTCAGAACAAGCAGCTACCTGCTGCAACTCCCTTGACACTCCACAGAAGAAGAGCTGCTCATACAGTACTTCAAATGATGAAAAACAAATTTAATTCACATAAAACATTCCTGGGGTTCATTACATTATTAATCCTACTAAAACTGGATCTTCAAAAAAAGGTGCGAACAGACTTTCACTGGCAAGTGATAATATTTCCCTTAGAGCTCTCAGTAACTGCACACACACACACACAAACACACACACGTGCAATGTAGGTGATAAGCTGTTGAGCTGTTGAAGATGGAGAAGACTGAAGCATAGGGATAAAGAGGGCAAAGAGGCTGAATCCTAAATGTAAAGTAATGAAACTCTGAGAAATGCACCAAATCCACAGCTATCGTCATCATTATCTAGCATGAATCAGCTAGCAATGAGGCACATCATGAACCAACACAGTTCACTGATTGTGTTAATTACTCTGTCAGTACACCAGCATGACTGTATTTTTTTTTTTTTTGGAGTTTTTAAAACCAGAATGACAAAATACTCAAATGAGAAATGTCTGTTAATTTACAAGAGCTGCATGCAAAAAGTAGGTACTAAAGTGTAAAATGTGAGCAAACTCATGGTAAGACCAAGTTATAAAGCAAACTCTTACTAGTGTTTTAAAATTCAAGACAGGCAGCAAGCTCTATGTGACGTGAATAACAAGAACACATGTTGGCAAAGAAACAAAATAAAGTTACAACATAATAGTTAGGGAAGACTCAGACACAGACAGTGTATCACTATCTGCTCTAACACTATGGTATTAAAAATAGGAATTCACAATCATCTGTCCCGTTGTTATCTGACTGTGTGTGTGCATCACAGTGTAGTGAAACAAACAGAGTAAGTTATACTACAGGTGGAACAGGCAGATACTGAAAAGCATCACTTGTCGCCAACATCACATTACAAAAGATAAAAGGAGAAAAAAAAATCCATACCCTTAAAATCCCTCTATTATTCTTTGTTCTTGTTCCTTTCATTCACATGGTTTTAGTGCATACTGTCTCTCTCTTTTTCCATCTTTCGCCCTGCACTCAAGTCATTTTTCTCTCTCCGTGTGCCTCTCCTAATCTGGTACTTTATATCAACCAGGCTGCTTGTTGTTGTCAGTGTTAAAGCAAATCCAACATCCTTGGTCAGGCTGTATGCTTTTCTGGGTCTTAAGTTCTTGTGAAAGAGAAAAGCAGCTAACTGATTCAACTCTCAGCTCTTTGAGAGGAGCTTAATCAGCTCTGTTAGTGCAGTCATGGTTGGAGTGAAAGGAGATCTGTGAAGTCAGATGAAGCCTTGACTAAACATTGAAGAGCGGAGCATTTTATGGCCAGGCGAAGGTGTTGTTGGGTGCTGCCAAAACTGCACTAGTGTGAAGAAAGCACATAAATAACTTGATTCATGGGTTATAAGGTTTTAATAAGTTGGCTTCAAACACTTTAAATTTCTCCAAGTATATCCTGAATGATAAAGCAATTGTGTGACTATGCAATGTGAATGTACCACTCATAAAGTTTGCATCTCCATCTTACTTAGAAATGGAAGTTTGCGTCTCACATGAAACACAGATTTGACAACTGTGACACGCCAGCGTCTCCAACCCCACCCCCAATCTCCTCCTACACAACATTATCATCACTCTATTCACTCACATATTACATATACTGTACTATCACATAGTAAAACAAAAAGAATATTTATGAGCAGGTTATTGCTACGAATTCCAAAGACGGAAAACACTGAATATGCAGCTGTAATGCTGGATGTCCAGCGTTACAGTATATCATATGCAGTTCATAACTTTTTATTTTTTATTTAATTTTTTGAAATAAAGTCATGCTGTGTGTGTGTGTGTTTGTGTGTGTGTATGTGTGTGTGTATGTGTATCTAAAGCACACAATATTTTTACATTCATCATTACAATGACATGAAATGACATGATTTGAGGCATCAAAATTTGATATAGTCTTTTTTATACTTGATAGTAAGTTTTTCTTTTTGACACCTTGACAATATTTTGTATCCTTCAAACATCTCAAATAATAAAACAATAAATGAATAATTACAATAAATAATTACAGCAGATCCCTGTTAAAAGCTGTTCAACGATTTATGGCAACCTCAGGCAACAAAAGAGCTTTCTCTTCATGCTGATGATCTCTTGGGCTCC
>VUQS01036881.1:4434-16120 GCA_015108495.1 Heterochromis multidens
TCCATCTGACTGCCTTCCTGGGCTACAAGGCCGGCATGACTCACATTGTTCGGGAGGTGGACAGACCTGGCTCAAGTGAGTGCAATTACATACAACAAAATTGGTGAACTTAGAAACAGACATGTTAAAGTTGGTGATCAGACCTTTTTCACAGCAGCAGCTTTAGTGTCTGCTAAAGACCAGTGAGGGAGAAAAAAATGACAATGACTGAGTAAGCATTGTTGTTTTATTTGGCAGTGTCACAGTTATACATGTATAACAAAGAACACGTAATTAATGACAGTAATGATGACTATAGTGTTAAAGTCAATTATGTTCTTAAAGTACGATACACAAGATAAGTTTAGGTTTTAAGGTGTCCAGTGACTCATTAAAATGGAGAAATGAAATGGATTTTAATGAAAATGACAAATTTTGTCTGATCGAAGGCCAAAAGTCCCCTTTTTTTTTCTTTTTTTTTTTTCTTTTCCCACTTTACTATCATGTATTTCGGGGGTGGGGTGTCTAGGGGAGCTGTATACAGCTAGATTAAAAAAAAAACAAAACCTGAATGTAAGTTTATTCGGTCTTCATTCTCATTTGATTTTTGGTTTCAAAGAGAGTGCAGGAGCCTTGTCTGCAGTGAAAAAGGTCTAGTTTTAGTTATGGTGTTCTGCCTGTGATGAGACCCTCGACGGGCGGACTGAATGGGTTTATCACCCCTTGCTGAATGTCGAGTACTGAGCGCAGTTTCTGCCATGACAGTTAACAAATGTACCTAATGAAAAGTTGAAGAAATTGCTCGGTTAGGCTTATTCTGTTTTCTCTTGTAGAGGTGAACAAGAAGGAAGTGGTTGAGGCAGTGACCATTGTGGAGACACCTCCCATGATTGTGGTTGGTGTTGTGGGTTATGTCAACACCCCCCGCGGTTTGCGGTCCTTCAAGACTGTCTTTGCCGAGCACATGAGTGACGAGTGCAAACGCCGCTTCTACAAGAACTGGTAAGTCATTGAGACAAAATGAAACGCATCCCATTGTAATGAAAGTGCTCGAAGCAGATGTTAGTGGCTGGTGGAAATGTGAGGTGCTGCATTTTCATTGAGTGAGTCTAACATCACAGTGGCCCCCTGTGGCAGCTCCTCTCAGGTGCCACGTGTCCTGATGAGCTCCGGGCTCCTCTGGCCAGTGGAAAGGGCTTCTTAGAAACTGTGCCATGAGCTAAAATCCTCACTAGCTGATATAGCCCTCCTATCCACATGGAGGGAGGGCAAGCAGCTATGCACTGTGTTCTTCCGCTGGCCCCTTCGGGGTTATGAAGGACCTGTGCCAACCTATGTGTCGCTTCATGCTCTCAGGTACAAGTCCAAGAAGAAGGCTTTCACCAAATACTGCAAGAAATGGCAGGATGAGGAGGGCAAAAAGCAGCTGGAGAAAGACTTTGCTGCCATGAAGAAATACTGCCAGGTCATCCGTGTCATTTGCCACACACAGGTTGGTTTGTTTCCTTGACTCTCTTTCCCATTTTTCCTGCATGTCTGTCAGTGATGAGACCACGGAACTTGCGTCAGGCATGGCGCCCGATACTTATGAGGATATCTTCCATGCTGCCTTCCTTCTGAGACTACACAGCTAAAATGATCCTTGTGCATTTGAACATTGTTGTGCATATTTTTTTCCTTACCTGAATTTTTCCTTTGCAGATGCGCATGCTGCCACTGAGGCAGAAGAAGGCTCATCTCATGGAGGTGCAGGTGAACGGAGGGACCATCTCCGACAAGGTGGACTGGGCTCGTGAGAAGCTGGAGCAGGCTGTGGCTGTCAGCACCGTTTTCACCCAGGACGAGATGATCGACGTCATTGGCGTCACTAAGGGTCACGGATACAAAGGTAAGATCCTCAAACTTTTCCCACAGCATCACCTGGTGGTTGAACCTAAATTTATCGCAACTCTAACCAAATGTCTCGTCTCACAGGTGTCACCAGCCGTTGGCACACAAAAAAGCTCCCTCGCAAAACCCACCGTGGTCTGCGCAAGGTGGCCTGTATCGGTGCTTGGCATCCTGCCCGTGTGGCTTTCTCTGTGGCCCGTGCTGGTCAGAAGGGTTACCACCACCGCACAGAGATCAACAAGAAGATCTACAAGGTTGGTCAAGGCTACCACCAGAAGGATGGAAAGGTGGTCAAGAGCAATGCCTCCACAGAGTACGATCTGTCCAACAAAAGCATCAACCCTATGGTAAGCAGCTTTGACACAGCTGTATTTTATGTTTGTCGGCGCTCCAGCCTGGAAGAAGGTGTGATTGACTTTGTTTTGATTACAGGGTGGATTCGTCCATTACGGAGAAGTGAGGAATGACTTTGTCATGGTGAAGGGTTGTGTTGTGGGGACCAAGAAGAGAGTGCTGACTCTGCGCAAGGTGAGAATAAAGTGAAGCAATTTGTTGCAGTAATTGACAATTTTTCTGTTTTGGATGAAGTCAAAACCTGCAGGTCAAGAGTTGAAGTAGACTTTGTTCATGTGCTTCAAGTTCCTCTCAATGACTGCTAGTTTCAGACAGGATGTAAAAATCAGATGTACTTTAACCTGCAACGTTTTTGAGGTATTACAACAGTTTGACAACTTGTTCACCATTTTTCTCAGATTTGGAGTTGCTTTTCCAATTTGAGTGTTCATATGAATTTTTCCAATTATTTTGACACCACTTGAATGCATCATATCTAGTATGTAGACTGCAACAAAAAAAGCAGTCTTTTTAGGCTAAATTAATATATATATTGAGCTGACTCTTTAGACTTAAATTGACTCTTGTCTCCCTCCCTCTCCAGTCTCTGCTGGTGCAGACAAGTCGTCGTGCTCTGGAGAAGATCGACCTCAAGTTTATCGACACCACCTCCAAGTTCGGTCATGGCCGCTTCCAGACCGTGGAGGAAAAGAAGGCTTTCATGGTAAGACTTTGTTCTAAAATGGCTAGTTTCACAAAAAAGTAGTATAAGATGATGCAGCGACATTACATGAGGATAATTTTGATCTGAGTTATGCAAAGCTAGTCTAGAGTTCAAGAATAAAACGAGGGAGAGCTGGAAATGAGCCCAATAGTTCCCTTCAGATATTGTGAACTCTGAAAATAAATGGCTTATAACGCTGCAGACTTTAGGTTTTCGGTTGTCCTGCACTGTTCGTAACCTGGTTCAGTCCTCAGTATGAACTCTGGGTTCCATTCCAGTGCCACAGTGAGCTCCAGTGAGGCAGGGGAGCAGTGCCTCTCTGTGCTGGCTCCCTGTTCACTCTCTGGGAACATGTCTGCTCTGAGCCAACAGGAAGACTATTAAGTATTGGCATATGACTGATGGTTTTGTTTCTCTCTTCCACAGGGACCACTCAAGAAAGACCGCATTGCCAAGGAAGAGACTGCTTAAAGTCCTGGACTACAAACAATGTCTCTGCTACATTGACTTTCACCATCTTTACTGTTGTGCAGAGTTGTGTAATAAAAACAAAAGATCAAACAACAGCATTGCCTTTTTTATTAATATACTAGCTCTTCTTTAGCTTAGGAAAATACAAGCAGGAACTCTTTAGTCAACTAGTTATTAATTATAGACTGTCTGTAGCTACCATGACATCATCCATTTGGTGTTGGACTTGTATTTTGAAGCCTGAAAGTTGGTGTTTTTAGCTGCTGCCATGTTTATTTAGAGCCAGACCTGGCCATTATGCATGAAGGGGAAGAGTGACATGTTGGCTGAAACTAAAGCATGAACTGCAGGGTTCACTTCACAGGTGTTGGTATTATCGAACAGGCTTAAAAATAAATAAAAAGCCACGTTCCAAAACTGACTTTCTTGAACAGGCTGCATCACACAGCAAATCATATCAGATAGTTTAATTAAAAATGATCCAAACAACATAAAGGTGGTTGAGACGGAGTGAAGTCGGTCCTTGCAGTTACACTCACTGGTCACTTCATTAAGTACACCTTGCTAGTACTGAGTTGTGCCTGCCATTTCCTTCAGAAATGCTTTTAATTCTTCATGACAGATTTCGTAAGAAGAGCTGAGGTTTTGGTCCATATTGACATGCTGCACATCCAGGATGCAAATCTTGTGTTCCACCGTATCACATTGGATTGAGATCTGGTGACACTGGAAGCCATTTTGAGTACAGTGAACTCATTGTTATGTTTGAGATCATTTGTGCTTTGTGACATGGTTATCCTGCTGGAAGCAACCATCAGAAGATGAGAACACTGGTCATAAACAGATGAACATGATAGGAAACAATACTCAGGTAGGCTGTGGTGTTTAAATGATGCTCTGTTGATACTAAGGGGCCATAAGTGTGCCAAGAAATATCCCCAACACCATTTCACCACCAGCAGCCTGAACCGTTGATGCAAGGCAGGATGGATCCATCCTTTCATGTTGTTTATGCCAAATTCAGCTGCTGTAGCCTGTCTGCTTCAAGGTTCGATGTATTTATTGTGCATTCATAGATGCTCTTCTGCGTACTTTTGGATGTAATGACAGTTACTGTTGCCTTCCTACCAGCTTGAAGCAGTCTGGCCATTCTTCTAACCATCAACAAAGCCTTTTTGCCCAGGGAACTGCTGCTCACTGGAAATTTTCTCTTTTTCACACCATTCTCTGTAATCCTTAGAAATGGTTATGCAGGAAAATCCAAGTAGATCAGCAGCTTCTGAAACGGACCAACCCGTCTGGCACCAACAACCATGCTACATTCAAAGTCACTTAAATCACCTTTCTTCCCTATTCTGATGCTCGGTTTGAACTTGAGCAGGTAGTCTTGACCATGTCTGCATGCCTGAATGCATTGAGTTGCTGCCATGTGATTGGTTGATTAAATATTTGCATTAATGAGCAGTTGAACCTAATAAAGTGGCCAGTGAGTGTAGCGCTGCTGTGTCAAAGCAGCTCCACTCTGAATGAATTAAACTATTTAATATACACAGGAAAGTTAGAACAGCAAAGTGCATAAGCAAATGATAAAAGGGACTTATTGTAAATTCCTGTGTCCAGAAGACCTTTGTATTGTGTTGAAGAGATACCACCTGACACTGAGTTAGAGCCAGGCCTTTCTTTCATGTAACACAAATTTTTGGCACAAGATGGTGCAATGAGTCAGTGTAACTTTTATTTAATCAGGAAAAAGAACACAATGCAAGTAATTATGTCAACCTGGTGACCCCATTAATAATGGTGTGTACAAAAGTTCCTCTGTGGGTACAGAGTGCTGCAAGGATGATGTCTTTTTGGAGAACAGCCCAGCAGTTAGTGTAGCCCTGGTTCCCTCAGTACAAAAGCTGGTTGGATTTTCCCACAGACTTTAAGCAGTGAGGGAAACAAAGGTTATGATACTAGTTTCATTCAACAAACAGATTTAGAGGACTCTTAGGATTTTTTGAAATGTAAATGCAATTGCAAGAAAAAAAATTCTAACTTTGGGCTATATATAAACTACACCAAGGTCACTGACTTTAAGGTTACCATCGCTGAGCTCCTGTGTTTGATGAGATGACGCTGAACATCCCTGAAAACTTTTGTAGTGTCATTTAGTGACGTGTTATCAAACTCCTTCTCTGGCACAGCTTCAGAATAGCTTCACAATTCACAAGTGAAGTATTTACTTCCATACTCCATGTTGTAGAACAAAATATGAACAGCTTGTGTAATGAAGCTTGTGTAATGAATAGATCTTATTTAAAGCAAACCAAACCAAAAAACCACTCTAAAAACCCTTAACTTCAAAGTGAAGAAGCCTGAAAGTGCAAAAATCTCAGAAAGCTCTCTATAAAGCAGAATGAAAATGACCAGAGTACGCTGCAGGGAATGAGTGAATGTACTGAGTTACATACAGTCTAATGTGCCCACTGAGCCTGTTAAGTGCGTCCCGTCTCTGCAGCTGAAAAGGTTGGCGTCAGCTGTGATGAGAGCAGCCACCTATGCAGAACTGATGGACAGCAAGACACGGAGTTTTGCTAACATGGCATGTTTTTACTGGCTATATGTGTCCTTGAGCTGTAATGCTTGCATTCAGCTGACATCAGAAGTCGAGCAGTCACTGTACAGTAATTAAGCCCCAACATCATCCATTCCGACTCATCACTGCCAAAACTGAAAACACCTCTTCAGCAGGTAATGAGGAAGACCCTGAGAGGGCTCTACAGACCATTTAGACGCACCGCAAAACGCCTCTCTGAGACATCACTGCATAATATTCAGCACTTCTAGCAAAAATGTGGTTTTACTGTGAGGATTTTCAAGGTCCCTCCCACCTCCTATTTAACCTGCAAGCTGAGGGAGTTGAAGGACAATCGTTCTGTGTTGAGCTGCATTTCAAGAATTTGACATTTTCTCCACCAAAGCAGTTCGACAGCCTCCAAAGGACACTTGTGATGAAGTGTTTCTGCTGTACATGTAGAAGCAGCAGGAGGAGGAAGCAGGGTGAAGCCCTGTGTCACTGTGGCCAGAGGACAGTCATGGAGATGGGCCTGCTGTTACATAATCACCTCCAGGGGCTCTGACCCCTGCCCTGCTGCAGCACAAGCAGAGCTGCAGATCAAAGCAGCGGCAGAGCTCGGCTTTACGTAACGCCCCCCTCCTGCTAAATGTGACACTAAACGGGCCAGAATTATGCCATTAATTGCTCCCTCTGTCCCATTCAGATGAGTTCAGGTGTCCCAGCAGGCACTAACTTTATGACCCTGTGCATCTGCTCAAACAGCATCTCTGTGCACTTTTCATAAAGGGCTCCCTGCACCATTTCACTCTATTAGTCCAGTCCTCCATCATCTCAAATGAGCTCTCTTCAGAGTCAGGGATGAAGAAAGCAGGTAGGTAAGGAATTCAAAAAGTGCCATTACAAAAATAGCAAACGTGTCTTTCTTGGCAGCGATAAACTCTATTACTAACAGATTATCGTTTCACTCTAAATGAGTTGTTTTTAAAGAGCCTGCAGACATAGCTAGACTGTGACATGTAAAAGGCCCCGACCCTCCTACAGACGAGCAACACCCCCAGACTGAAAGAAATAAACACATATTTATTGTAGGTGTGATAATTTCATGTCACATTGTGGACATTTTTTTGCCTCTGTGGATCCTTCTCAGACCGATTTTGTTAGTTTGTAGTTCATTTGGAGTCGTGCCTGTTGTTTTTCTTCTCTCTTACTTTGTGTCTCACAGTTGTCTTGCAACATTTTATGGTTATGGTTAGGTCTTTTCCAAAAATGTTCTTTATAATTTGGTGTCAGTTTTTGGTAACTTTGCGCCACTTTCTTATTTTGTTGCCATTTTGTATTATTTTATTTTTTATTCTGTTTCACTTTTTACTTGTATTTGCATCAGTTAGTGACTGTTTTGTATCTCTGTTGTCATTTGTCCCCTCTTTGTTATAACTGTGTGTGTTCTCCAGTCATTTTTGCATCTCTTCATAGTCATTTTGCACCACGCTGGGTTTGCTTTCTATCTTTGCGGTCTTTGATTGCTTTGCATCCTTTTGTGGTAATTATACCTCTGTGCCTATTTGTGTCTCAGTAATTTTATATCATGTTATTTTATTTTCATTTTTATTGTCTATGTGGACATTCTGTATTGATTTTTAGCTATTTTAATGTATTTTTGAATACATTTGTGTTAATTTTACGTCTCTTTCTGGTTATTTTGTAACAAGTTTAGGCCATTTTGGCCCTGTTTGTTGTTATTTTTGTCATTTTCTGGTTGTTTTGCTTCATTTTTTCATCTTTTTGTGGCACTTTGTGGCAGTTTTGTATCTTTGCAACCATTTTTTGTGCTTATGTTTATTTATTGTAGGTGTTTTTGTTGATTATCTTCCTACAAAAAGTTATTTCACAGAAGTTTCTCACTACCTAATGTCCTCCCCTCCAGCCCTACACCTTTCGTTTTAGTCTTCTATCACCTCAAATGAGCTTGCATCAGAGCCTGATGAATGAAACCAGGACTGTTTGTGGCTCTTTTATGTGAGTCTTTGTGTCTATGTATCTATGTGTGTGTGTGAGCTACCATGCAGTGGAACCTCCAGTCCAGTCCTGTGGTAGCAGCTGTTGTTAGTGGGACAGCAGCCAGGTAACCAGGGTGCATGCTGGGACAGCAGAGAGGAGGGCCAAGCATTTGATTTATGTGAGCGTGTGAGAGTGTGCACAGTTGCTTGCATATAAGTAGGTGTGTGCAACTGTGTGTTGGTGTGCCTGCTGGCATTGTCAACGTCCGGCTGGCAGAGAGTCAGAGGCAGGCCGTCCTGCAGAGTCGGGGAAGTGGCTGGGTGGCGCCGTGGCGTGGTGTCTGACAGGAGGACAGACTGTTGGAGGGGACGACCACACGCTCAGGACCATTATTACACACGGAGGAGGCCACAGGCAACAACTGGTCCAACAGTGACTCTCACACTGCTTTACTGCTCTAAACCTTTTTCAACAGATATTTGATGAACAGTTCTTTGTATTTATGAATCATCTGAAGGCCTTTAAAGCCGTTTTCTTATTTTCAGCTCCTACACAAACATTTTCTGCCAACTTTGGAAAATCTTTGTTATCTTAATCAAGGGCGTTCTGCATTTGTATTGTTGTCTCTGCACACAGATTAAAGAAAAAAGGTGACGCATCTCACCTCAGTGACCAGGATGTTGTCATGTGCCAAGGCAAACCTGATGGAAGCAGTGTGGCTGTTTGCTTATGATAATCAAATCTGAATAAACCACAGCCATGCAATCCTGATGAAGCAGTTTTTAAATCAATTCTCTCTACCAAACTCTACCTTGGACTATTAATGTTTAATTTTATAGACAATTATGTGAGATTTTAGATAAAATTACCAAACATTTGCCATCTCCACTTGCTGCTTTTATGCTTTTATGTTTATAATATCTCAATTCTAAAGTTATGGAGAGGATTGTCCAATGTTTTCCAACCTCCAATCAAAAATACAGTGCAAATTCAAAAATAATGAGCGTTTTGTAGCAGTATGTTACTTGGGTGTGTGGCTTTCACATCACATAAGGATGTGTTTGATGGCTCCTCTCCTGGCTAAAGACCTAACATGAAGCTGTAAAATGTATTTAGCAT
Organism: Heterochromis multidens; assembly: GCA_015108495.1. Taxonomy (NCBI): domain Eukaryota; kingdom Metazoa; phylum Chordata; class Actinopteri; order Cichliformes; family Cichlidae; genus Heterochromis; species Heterochromis multidens. The sequence continues at coordinate 13,512 of VUQS01036881.1, forward strand.
GTGACAAACATGTGTGGAGATTAAGGGTGAGGACCCAGCTGTAGGACGCAGGAGGCCAACTCCTGAACTCAGAAACCCAAACTCATACTTATTCACTAAGAACCCTAAACTCAAAAACTACACAGAACCCAAGGACCATGACAGGTAACTTCATTACCCATTCATTATCCCTAATTATTCCTGACACAGACACAGGATCAGTCTTTTTGGCAAAATAACTGACCTTAAAATGCAAGTGCATGGAGGTGGTGAGAGAGCACGACTGTGCTAAAGAAGTTATTTGCAATATTATACGTCAATTTTTGACACAGTATCGATATTTCATTCTGTGATATTGTCACTAAACGGTTATCCTGATACTCTTGATCACATTTTGTGCTTTTTTTTAACTTCATTTTTTATGAAGCTTTGAACAAACAACAGCTAAATCACACAACAATGGATCACATCGTTATGCAAAAGATCCACAGTTCGTTTGTGTTCACTATTGTTTTTTATACTCTAAAGGTCCTCATGAGTCACATCTGTGGGTAGGCCTCTCCAGAAAGTGGAGAAACCTGATATTAATTCATACCCAAAGACCCAGTTTCTCTACAGAATATGACGGTAACAATCAATACAACAAACAGGCACATTTTTAAGATATGTCATTTCACAGTCTGGTAGAATATCCATTTTTCCCAGAGCTTTTTTTAAGCAGTCTCAAGTCTCAGGGAGAAGCATTAAGAGTTCCTTTCACTGGAACTAAGGGACCGAGCCCAGCTCCTGAAAAACAACCCCACACCATAATCCCCCCTCCACCAAACTTTCCACTTGGCACAATGCAGTCAGACAAGTACCGTTCTGGCAACCACCAAACCCAGACTCATCCATCAGATTGCCAGATGGAGAAGCATGATTCCCCCGGAGAACATGTCTCCACTGTTCTAGAGTCCACTGACAGCGTGCTTTACACCACTGCATTCGACGCTTTGCATTGCACTTGGTGATGTAAGGCTTGGATGCAGCTGCTCGGCCATGAAAACTCCATGAAGCGCTCGACGCACTGTTCTTGAGCTAATCTGAAGGCCAAATGAAGTTTGGAGGTCTGTAGCTATTGACTTTGCAGAAAGTTGGCGACCTCTGGACACTATGCACCTCAGCATCTGCTGACCCCCCTGTGATTTTACGTGGCCTACCACTTCATGGAAATTTCACAATGGGACTTTTGCACAGCTGGCATCCTATCACGGCACCACGCTGGAATTCACTGAGCTCCAGAGAGCGACCCATTCTTTCACAAATGTTTGTAGAAGCAGTCTGCATGCCTAGATGCTTGATTTTATACACCTGTGGCCATGGAAGTGATTGGAACACCTGATTTCAATGAATTTGGATGGGTGAGTGAATACTTTTGGCAATATAGTGTATTTTTATGTATTTAAAGACTGATAGAGATTCTTTATTTAACCATTTTTAGCCTTCTTAGTTGGAGTTAGTAGCATTTGTGACAAATATCTGTCTTGTTTTTGAGTTCAGTCAGTGCACTCCCCAAATAAATAAGACTAAAGTCAAAATGAATCTGTAGGCTGATGTTTGATCATCTCTGTTACCACAGGACAGTCCCCCCCAAAAAATCAGACATTACCACAAATTCTTCAGTGATGACAAGGTTCAGTAACCTTAAAGTATTTTTTCAGTATAATTCCTGTAATTTGCATTTTTCACCTACCTTAATTTAACATACATTGTGGAGAGACCTCTATTTGATTGTAAGGTTAGGTAAATCTTAGATATCATTGTCCTATTAATATTACCTCTATATGCATCAGTAAGTACTTTAATTAAATTCTTTCTTTCCTCCTCTGTGGATTTATCATGTTTTAAAAAATGTTTTAATTGAAGATATCCAAAGAAGTCTTGTTTCTTTGAATGATGCGGTTCTATAAGATCTAAATGTTCATGTGAGGATATTACTTGTCCAGTGTTTGAGTCCTCCAATCAGTTGAGCTGGTATGCACACGTCAGACAGGTGAGCTGCTACAGTATCACAGTTTTATTGTGAGCTGCATTACAGGTGTTGGGACTTTTATTTTACTGTTAGTAAGAAAATTTACTGTAATTTAAAACATTTTTCTGCCTAAATTCAAAGTGTGAGGAGAAAAAAAGGCATAAACAGGCGGCGATTGTTTTCTCTTCTTCCTCCAAGGCATCAAATGATGTAGATGTTTGTGGCTTTTTTTTTGAGTGTTGAAACTCTCCAATCAGAACGCTTACAGCATTGATTAGGACTATAAGGCCTCACAGACAATCAGTGGTCTTCTTTAGTCTGTGTCTGTGTAGAGGACAATGGATCTGAGTGCTTCTCTGGGGCCTGCCAGACTGCAGCTCCTGCACCCCTGCACCGTGGCATCAGTATTCCAGGCCCGTTCATGGACACGGCGTTCCCTGAGCTGATGGAGCACGCAGCAGCTCCACACTCCTTCTCCCATCGCACCACCAGAGGGCAGACCACAACACTGCATTTTCTTTACACATCCCAGAGCACTTTGTGTGCTGTAGCCCACTTTGGTTCTTCCTCTTTATATCTCCTTATTTTTTTATTTTTTTTTTTTTTTTTACTGTCCTCT
>VUQS01036892.1:0-10277 GCA_015108495.1 Heterochromis multidens
CACCCCCCCCCCCACACACACACACACACACACACACACACACACACACACAAACACACACACACAATCCCCACTCCCAACCACCCACATACATATTTTTCTCATGACCACTGGAAAGAAATATCATCTTATATCTCACTATTTTTCTGCTGTCAGATGAAAAGGAACTCTTGGCAGTACCGATGATTAAATTTTAATAAACTGCACTAAATAGCACATAGAGCAGTGAGCATTTGATTTCCAGTGAGTCTGTGGATGTAAAAACTCCTTATCAAATATAAATAATAGTATGCTGCCATTAAGCCTCATGTATGATTTAGATGGATGTGCCTATTAAGCAGTAGCTTAATGAAGTGTCTTTTCTTATTCTCCAAAAGGTTCGGCAATAAAACAAAATGAAGTTCCATTTCTTTTCGTTTATTACAGTAAATTATTCATTTAATTTCTCCCTCTTTCTTCTTCGAGAATCAAATGAGCTTTCGGTGGATAATTAAGGCAATGAGAAGTCTGTGTTGAGTCTGGGTCAGATTCACCCCAGGGACCATCCAAACTGAAGAATGTTCATTGTGTTTCTCAAAGATTGTTGTTTACTTGTTTGCATCAAGCAGTGACTCATTAGTGTTGCTCCATGTGTCAATAGCTCTGACAAACAAACGTTATCCTATTGTCAATATGACTGACTGATTTTGTCGTTAGAGGTGTTTTTGTCTTTGTTTTAACATTATTATGAATACAATTTAATATGCTGATTTGACTCTCTGAGAGATTATTCAATCAAATTCCCCTCCGTGAATAAAGTTTGTGATTTTTGGGACTATTACTACTGAAGGTTTCCTGGTACAATAAGGTCATGTTGTTTGCAACATAACTGAAAATAACAACTTTCCGAAAAGCAAAAAATTCATCGTTGCACTGAAAGTCAGGAAGCTAAAAGGACTACACACTGACACTCTGGTAGACCACTTTAGGTAATCCCAAAAGCAGCCAGGTCACATCTTTAAATATAGGAGCACAATTCTTTAATACTGATTTTTGACTGCCAAAATAAGTGTTTGTAATAGTTCCTGTTTGGCTCAAATACACATTTACTTATTAAAACTTCCTGTCAGAGGTTAGTAAGAGTGGTGTGAGCCAGGATTGCACAAGTAAATAGTATAAATGATTCAGCATGCATCACTGTCAGTTGTGAAGGCGTTCCACTAAATGTTATAACTGTATAGTGCCTGCTGTAGAGCCGAACCTATCACGTGTTGTTTTATAAGGCATTTGATTTGTTTGATCTTCTGACTGTATAAACAACAGATTTTCTGTCAGAGTGTCTGTTTGCATTCTTTGTTGTAGCTGTCTGTATGCAGAAAGGAATAAATATCTAGCAGTTTTGAGCTCACAATAACAAATGCATCTTCATCTTAATAAATGAAGAAATAAATCTCGGTCTATATGTCTTTCTATCTTTGTGTCTGTTCTTCACTTTTCTGATCAACTGTTCATTTGAAGATAGGTGTTGACTTTGAAGTTGAAGTTGGATGAGCTAGCATGCACCTTTGGCAATGCTGTTATCCCTGAAACTCCACTAATTAATAACATTAACTGAAACATAGCTACTTATGCGTTTTACTTACAGTCATGTGAAAAAGAAAGTTTTCATAGGGCTCCATGCAGTCCTGTGAAAAACAAACCACACCCTTACTTCTTCCATAGCAATTAAGAGGGTGAGTAGGAGCCAAGTTCAAGTTCAAGGTCAGACCGTGCAATGCTCAGAGAAACTGCAAAAAACCCAAGAGCTACATCTTAGACTCTACAGGCCTCAGTTAGTATGTTAAATGTTAAAGTTCATGACAGTACAGTTAGAAAAAAACTAAACAAGTATGGCTTGTTCGGAAGGGTTGCCAGGAGAAAACCTCTTCTCTCTAAAAAACATGACATCATAGCTTAGGTTTGCAAAGCTGCATCTGAACAAACCACAAGATGTTTGGAACAATGTCCTTTGGACAGACAATGATGATTTGGGCTTGTTTTGAAGCCAGACCTGGGCATCTTGCAGTCATTGAGTTGACCATGAACTCCTCTGTATACAAATATTGTGGAGTCAACTGTGAGGCCATCTATGCAACAGCTAAAGCTTGGCCTCATATTAGGTCATGCAACAGGACAATGATGCCAAGCACAGCAGCAAATCTATAACAGAACAACTGAAAAAGAAAAGAATCAAGGTGTTGCAATGGACCAGCCAAAGTCCAAACCTCAACCTGATTGAAATGCTGTAGCAAGACCTTAAGAGAGCTGTATCTAAATGAATACCTGCCAACCTCAATGAACTGAAGCAATGTTGTAAAGAAGAGTGGGCCAAAATTCCTCCAAAATACTGTGAGATACCGATAATGTCACACACAAAACGATTGCTTTCAACTTTCAGAAATTATTGCTGCTAAAGGTGGTTGTACAAGCTACTGAACCATGGGGTGTACTTAGTTTTTCACATGTCTGCATAGAGTCCTGTGAAAACCTTCTTTTTCACATGACTGTATGTTTTATTTTCAGGAGTTTTAAGTAATTGGATAAGTCAAGCTAAATTAAAACTTTTGTTTATATTTTTTGGAGGAGAGGACTGCATGAGCTTGCTTGTGAGTTGAACTTAAATATAATGCTGTTAAATTTTACAAAAAGAAAATCACTAATGCTCTCTTTTTCTGAGGAGAAGAGTCTTCTCATTGCTGGTCTAAGTCTTAGATATCTAATAAAACCACTGCAAATAGTGTCCCTTTTGCAGGTTTACCTGTACAAGCCCAATCCAGCAGATACCCAAAGCAATTAATTTTGACAAAAAATTAAACTGATCCATGAATTCATTACCTGACATCAAAATCTATTTAGCTGAAAGCAAACAACATTATGAAAACAAACAGAGCCTTACTGGAGGAAGCCATCTTCTCGGCAGTTTTAAGCACTTGTTCACAATGTCAGAGTTTTCTTAGGATAAATGGCAGAGAAGAAAATTAGCACTTTTCTTCTCAAGAACAGAGTGGTTAACTACATCTGTCAGAAACAAGACTGAGGGGAAGTTAAGAGCTTGATGTTGGCCTAACATGGGTGCAGAGAATCGTATTTCAGCTGATGAAAGGGAATGCTTTACTACCTGATGGTGCTAACTCTCTGTAATTGACCCCTTATGGCAGCCCTCTGTACGAGAACGATCTCCAGTGAGCCGTAAGCGATAACTTCTCTGGAACGATGTAGAACGGTAGAATTTAACTTGAGAGGAAAATGTGTATGTGTGTGTGCGTGTGTGTGTGTTAGAGAGAAAGAGAAAGAGAAAGTTTAAGGTCTTCAAACTGTATGTAACTCATAAAAAACATTAATGTGCATGTGTATAACTGTCAAGAATTTGTGGTTTGTTTTTAAAGTAAAAAAAAATTCACTTGCTGAACATAAACCTTTGCAAAAAATATGTCCAAAAGAAAACATTATTGATATTGTATATTATATTGAATTGTGTTAAAAATGTGAGATATTTTCATCAAAATTACTGTAATTAAGCACTTTTCAATTAAGCATCTCCTTTATATTCAAATATTTCATAAAACAATCTATATTTGGAAATAACACAATCTGCCCATTAGATGGTCAGATTCTCAGTACTTTCGGCCTTGCCAGTCATCTTGGCAGTACCAACTTACTTCTGCCAACAAGAACTTTTTCTCAAAACAGTTAATGATTAAAAAAAGAGAGATCTTGGCTGGCAGTGCAGTTCAACAAACTAATGAAGCTACCAAATGTTCTTCTAGTGTGATGTTTTTCTTCACTTTATCAGCTAATATCCCGCTTAGGATGACATTTGACAAGAAACCACACTATGCAAGAATCAGTACTGTTTTTTTTTTTCTTTAAATATGTAGTCTCAGTATCCTAGTCAGCACTGATATTGATAATAATACATTAATAAGTGTCAGATAATCTCTTATAGCTTGAGGAAGCTGCAGATGTAAATGTCAACTCAATCCCCCCTTGTTAGCACTCAACCCCAAGTTGAAAACAAGGTGAGAGGTCTCTTAACAGGTTATCAAATAATGATGAAGAAGACAAAAATAGGACAACTGTAAACAAGCTACCTCATTAAAGCATGACAGAGAAGAAATAATAACTCTTTATAATTTCGCCCCTGCCAAGCAATATGTTTGTTCTTAATCAGCCAGGGTCTCTACCGGTTTGTGGTTGTCTGGGGAATTGTGCGTTGGTTATGTGCAATTACTTATTTGGCATTCAATAAGGCAGTGAAGCAATAAACTGGCTTTGTGTTAATCCAAGATTAATTCTCATGAATATTAGATCAAGGAGGGGGATTTCATTCTGGGGAGATAAAATAATAAAGTGCTCGCTCGAAATTCATCTCAACAATATAAAAACTCATGAGGTTGAGGAGCACGTGTGGCTTTGATTCTATGTGGGTGTTGCATGGATGCTCAGCAGGCTACGATTATTGTTACACTCGACGGTCTTACAAATTAAGTGGCTTTTTTAAAATTCTGCTTGGTAGACAGAAGCATAATATTGATCTTGGCTGATTATGGTGGTCAAACTCATTGATTAACATTTCAAAAATTTTTGTTTAACAGAAAAGAAAGGGAAAAAAGACAGGAAAATGATGTGAAAGAATAGGAAGACACAGACAGATAAAATAGACTGCAAAGTCTGTTCTCTGACACTGTTTGGTGATTTATTCTCTTTCCGCCATGCTCCCAACCAAACACATCACACTCACAGCCTCCTGCACAAGATCATCATCACATAATTGGTTTTAAATCAAGAGGAAGAGCTTGCTGCCCAGCGGGGGCCAGGATCAATCATGGGAATCAATGACAAAACACTCTGATAATGCTTCCCAAATCGCATTTCTCAGCCAGGAGGAGGGCATGAGGAGCCCAACCCCCATGAGCCCAGGACAGAGAAGGGGTGCTTCTCTGTCACATGCCTTAATTGGTTTATGTATGATTTACTGAAGTGGATATTTATTGCATTCCCATCTGCAGTATTATCCTATATACAAACAAAAGGAAAGTGTGTTATGGTGCAAGAAACACTGCTGTCATCATATACAAGAGTAATGTTAGTGGATGTAATAAAAACAGAGTACAAATCACAGTCAATGCTATGTGCTGCCACAGCTGCAAGTGTTCTCGTGGTAACACAGCTAACCATATTTGCCACAAGACAAATTCTGCTCTTGCTAACAAAGATTAAATTGATAAGGTCTGCATAATACCAGACTGTATCCCGAAATAAGTTTGACTTAGACCGGCTGGCTTAGGGTTTACAAACTTTACTGAATCATCCACTGGACATGCATATTAAAGAATAAAATACTCTGCTTATGTGATGAAAATAACAAAGTTAAAAGCCATGTATGACTGCACCTCCTGCCAAAGCAGAAAAGAGAGGAGAGTTATTGCCTGACAAACTATGCATTTATAGTCGTAAATGGTAACAGAAGGAATAGTTTTGATTTCCATTTACAGTTCTTTAAAAATGTCTTGAGCCACTCCTCATTTCTTTATATTTTGCTAGAAAAATGAGAAATAGGTCCAATGATTTATTGAAATGGGAAAACATACATGGAAAAACTGTATATAAGGCAAGAACAGAGTTTGTATAATTTTAACAAGCTTGAAAGTGTATGAAACTTTATGACCACCTTTATTCTTCAACACAGTCTGAACTCTCTTAGGCAGCTTTCCTGTAATTTCTTTAAGTAATCTTCAGGAATAGTTCTCCAGGCTTCTTGAAGGACATTCAAAGTTCTTCTTTGGATGTTGGCTGCCTTTGTTCCATTCTCTGTAAAGATAATCCCACACTGCTTTAATAATGCTGAGCTCTGGGCTCTGGGGAGGCCAATCCATCACTGATTGTGTTCCATTGTGTGTTTTTCTATCCAGCTATGCTTTTACTGTATTGACAGTGTGTTTGGGATCTTTGTCATGCTGAAAAATGAAACTGTTGCCAATCAGGTGCTTTCCAGATGGTATTGGATGGTGGCTCAAAATCTGGTGGGACTTTTCTGTGTTCATAGCTCCATCAGTTTTCACAAGTTCCCCAACATCACTGGCAGAAATGTAGCCCCAAGCCATGACAGAGCCTCCACCGTGTTTTACAGATGGCTGAAGATACTCATTGTTGTACCTCTCTCTTGACCTCCTCCATACATATTGACAAAGATTTGAATCAAAAATTTCAAATTTGGATCTGTTACCACTGATTTCCAGTCCAGATCTTGTGTAATTTGGCATACCTCAGTTTTTTTTCTTCCTGCTTTCCTTCCCTAAGAATGGCTCCTTGACAGCCACATTTCTACTGAGATCATTTCTGATGAGGCTTCAGTGAACACTGGATGGATCAGCTGAAGGGCCAGAATCATCTCTCAGTTCCTGTGTCAGGTCTTTGCTGGCTTTTCCCTATTTCTTAAGGACATGACTTTCAGATACTGTTCTGTTTCTGATACAGTTTTTAGGCCTGACACTTCTTATTTTGTCCTCTACTTGTCCTGTTTCCTCAGTTTCTTTTTTAGGACACACTCCATGCCATGCTGAGAAGTTTTCAGCTAATAGCTCTTTGGGAATCTCCTTGTTGGTGAAAAATACAATTTCTTGCCTGTCAAATTCTGTTATCTTTTGCATTTTTCATAGATTCAACTAAAGAAATGGGAGCAAATTATGTGTTTTGTGACAAGGTGCCAGTAACAAAGTGCCTAAAGATAACATTTTATATGGACACAACACTGGTTAGGTGCCTTTTTTATGCTTGAATGATTCATAGGTCAGTGTTAAGTAGCTTAAAAAAATGCTCAAGACCACATTAAAAAATTACAAGAAAGTCTGGCTCCTTGGAAGCAAAATCTAAGAAATGAGGGTTGACTCAAAGCTGCTACACTATACTGTATGATCCCAAAGCTGTCTAAAAAAAAGTGTGTAAAAGCAGCAACACTGATGGGAATCGTGATGGGACTGAATCAGCTATTTAAAAAGAACCTAATTAACTTTCATTTTTAGTGTCTTAAAACATTTTTTAAGCTCTGTTTTTATAACATTGGACATTATTAATCTTGGAACAGCAAAATATATTTATTACTCCTTGTAACATTACTTTAAACTATTGTGTGACAGCCACATGTGGGTTGACGACTTTTTAATCTCTGTAGTTACTATTCTGCGCTGGTGGAGGGCAGCTGGTAGTGCTCCTTGGTTAAAAGTGAACCAGCTTTGTGATACAGGACAGCCTGAGTTAAGCCCAAGATTACTGGATAACTCACTAGCATACCTTGTGGTACATACCATCCCCTTACAAACACCAACGACTTGCATTTTAATCTTTGTTTAGCCTCACCTTAGAAGAACTTCTTACTTAAGTAAGCACAGGGTAATTATTAAAACAAACAGACAATCATAAAACCCCACAGCAGCTATTGCTGCCTTTTAAACTGGCTTACAGGAATAAACATGTTCTTGTATGTTAATGCTTAATACTCCTAATGATGCACAACTGTTCATGCCATTACTGAATGAGCATGTAAGCTGAAAATACACTGTAATCACTGCACACAGCATGGTGCTTTTAATGGATATCACCCTGTATAGAACATTTAAGACAATAGCTTAAACAACTTGTGTTTCTTTTCTTCTATATACATTTAACGGTATTAACCCCAAAAAGCTGAATCTGTTCATCTGGATGTAGCGTTTTTTTAGTGGGAGAAACGTTTCGTCAACTTATCCAAGTGACTTCTTCAGTCTCAGCTGACTGCAGGATTCCCCAACCTTATAAACAGTACATTTGCATAAGCCTTAGAAATGGCTTTGTAACCCTTTCCAGTCTGATAGATCTCAGTGACTTTTTCTCTCATCTGTTCTTGAGATGTGTTGCCTTTTGAGTTCTTTTAGCCTACTTCACTTTGTCAGACAGGTTCTATTTAAGTGATTTCTTGATTCAACAGGTAAACAGTACATTTGCATAATGACCGAAAAATTTCAGTCATTATGCAAATGTACTGTTTATAAGGTTGGGGAATCCTGCAGTCAGCTGAGACTGAAGAAGTCACTTGGATAAGTTGACGAAACCTTTCTCCCACTAAAAAAACGCTACATCCAGATGAACAGATTCAGCTTTTACCTGGATTATTGAGCATGCATCAAGAGATTTTAACGGTATTAAATAGACATTAACTGCCCCTCTATAATAATAATCAATTAGCACTGAAAAAGAGGTCTTTTTCTGGGGCAGGGTGAAAAGTAAGAAAGTAATATTTACAGTACATGTACCATAGGACAACTGCATGATAGCTTAGCATCAGAAACTTGTTTTGAAATAAAAGTAGGATACTGAAAAACTTAGACATCCACAGTCCACCAAAACAGAGGTTTTCATTTATTTAGGCTGATGTGATCATGCAGTCAGACTGGATTCCAGCAAACAGGGCAAGACGAGCTTCTGATCCTTACTCAAGCAAATTTTTCTTTAATTTTACGTGGATCTCCAATGTGTAGTCAGTTTGAGAGAGGAAAAAGCATGGCACAATAAGGACACTAAAAGGAAAGTGTGTGTAATTCACAATTTTGCAAATGCCCTAGCCATGCTGGGTACCTCTCCAGTACTGGTCCAACCTTACTCATGTCTTCACTGTCTCACAGTTTGCATGTCTGTCACAAAAAGAGTTACAAACTAATCACATGCAAATCTCTGTGAAATCTATCTAACATTTTCCAAGCTAAGATATTAATGGTGCCCTTTAAAAAGAGTGCTCCACCTCAACAAAAACAGCTTAGAAAGCAAAAGAAGTCTTCAGCAATGGTCAGTTTTGACATGAGGTGACATTAAATTTGTCCTTTATGTGGGTCAAAACCAACTTTAGGTCTGAGATCACCAAATCGCACAGAAAAAAAACTACAAAGCATCCAGGTGTATAATTTCATCTGTCCTTGTTCTGTCAGTGGTCCCAGCTGAGGGTATTACTGGTCAGCATGTCCTGTCCTAATTACTAGGCTAGAAGGAGTACCACAGGCCCACATGCAGCAGGACTCTCCAAGTGCTGAAGAAAAGGTCCCAGGTCACTGTGCACACAGCATACAGAGACACAAACACACACACAAGCACACCATCTTGAGCAGTGGGGCTGCTTTATTCATGGAAGTATGGGCATGAGAAGTGTCTCCATAGGTGGGCAAATAGATCTAAACATCCATACACACACTCACAAAGGCAGTTAGGCCCATATGTACAGGGACTGTGAATCCTTCCAGGTCATTAGCCCCTGGCTGTCAGGGTGAGCTGAGGAAACGGAGGTGACATGCCGTCTCCAGTTTTGCCAGATGTACTGCTGCCACAACAGACAGACAGAAGCACTCTTAAAATCCCAAAGTTTGTACTGACAGCACCATCCTAAAATGAAAAAATTTCTTTCTTACAATTCTATTTAGACAAAGGTGTAGCATTCAGTAAAAAAGTGGATTAGCACTTCATTAAAGACAGTTATCACAGATTTATTTGAATTTGAATTAGATGTAAAGAATCATTAATAAATAATATATACAGTGCCATGAGAAAGTATTTGTCCCCTTCCTGATTTCTTAGTTTTTTGCATATTTGCCACACTTAAATGCTTCAGACCATCAAACAAATTTTAATATTAGACAAAGATAACTCAAGTGAATACAAATGCAGTTTTTAAATGATAATTTCATTTATTAAGGGAATCTATCCAAAGCTACCTTGCTCTGTGTGAAAAAGTAATCGCCTCCCTTGTTAAATCATGAATGAACTGTGATTGATTAACCACATTTATTTTTGGGAAAGCTGAGATCAGTTTCACCAGCCACACCCAGGCCTGATTACTGCCAGACTCCAGTGAACCACAGTCAGAGCCATTATCCACAAATAGAGAAAACTTGGAACAGTGGTGAACCTTCCCAGGAGTGGCCGACCTATCAAAATTACTCCAAGAGTGCATTGACAACTCATCCAGGAGGTCACATAAGAACCCAGAACAACATCTAAAGAACTGCAGTCCTCACTTGTCTCAGTTAAGTTCAGAGTTCATGATTCAACAATAAGAAAGAGACTGGACAAAAATGGCATCCATAGGAGAGTTCCAAGGAGAAAACCACTGCTGACCAAAAAGAACACAAAGGCTCATCTCACATTTACCAAAAAGTATCTTGATGATCCCCAAGACTTTTGGGGAAATGTTCTGTGGACTGATGAGACAAACTATAGTTTAACTTTTTGGAAAGTTT
>VUQS01036893.1:1710-15315 GCA_015108495.1 Heterochromis multidens
CGTGCTCAACCCGTTGGCATTATAACTGTATAATATAATTTATCATTTGTACTATTGTAACATACTGTTCTTCTGTATACCTTATTATTCTGTGTAATGGGTTTTTGTAGGAAAAGTCATTGTGGTATTTTAACGGCATCTAAACAAATGAACGCAGTGGGCCCGCACCCTGTCGGATGAGGACAACTGTAGCTGCAAATGGTTCAAAATAAACGGTGTATCACTTCAGCTCTATCAACTCTGGTGTCTCTCCTTGCATGTTGTTTTTAGGCAGGGAATGTTAAACTATAGTGATCTCTGCTTACCATATGAGGTGAGGTTTATTTGTTTTTAGAAAAGTATATAAAAAAAAAAATAAAAATACAGTAACAATGAAATTCAAAATGATACATAATCTTTATCTGAAATGTTACATTGAAATAATTCCATCTCTAGACAATATTTCCAGATGCACACATTGTTGCTGCTGTCGCACTGTCATTGTGAGGAAAACCTCGCCGTACAGGACACCAAGGTATCGGCACATGGCAGTAACAAGGAGACATATTATTTGTCCCAAATTTCCTGCAGTTCATGTGATCACATGTTGTACGGTTGTTCCTCCATTGACCAGCCAGATGTGGCAGTGTGTGAGTTTGTCGGGCCTGATGGTCCTGTGTCGTAGCCCATTTTCTTCATGTCTTTAGTCATGATGTGAAAGGAGACTGAGACGAAGCCTTGTGAACGAACTCTGGTCACTGCAACATGAAAAATAATACACATGGTTCACATTGAATGCCAGACCCTGGAAAATACAGTGCAAAGTAATGTATAACTTGAGTAAATCAATCATCTTATTATACAAACTAATGTCCAAAAAAACTGCAGATACATAAACAGGTAATGTTTCTGTACTGAGAAGTGAGACCTGCTGTGAACCTGATGGCTCAGTCGCACTAGAGTAAAAACATGATGCCAACCTGTGTATTTAGAAGGCAACAGATGTTCGATTTGCCAATTAATTGCAGTGTTTTCACAAGCAGATTGCATGCAATTGCTAATTTGACCCCATTCAATTGCAAACTGATAGTAGACTGATTCCATCTTATTGCTATTTTAGTCGCTGTCTTGACGCAAAGTTGCTTTGAAGACAGCAACTGATTGCGAGTGGTCGCAGACTTGGTCCCAATCTTCAAAACAACCATTTCAAAAGCAACGAAATCGCAAGTTCACTGCGCACGACTGCACTAACTTTGGTCGTGCCACAGTCTCTAACCACTGTTTGCCCTGGTGTGACTGCAGCGTAACATGCGACTTTTGGGACGGTAAAGAAATACAGACAAGAACCACAGACCTTCTCTGCCTTCACCCTGGGCCACCACTTTAGGATCTGTGTACTCGGGCCGCCGTCCCATCAACCACCTAAACAAAGGAGAGAAAAACATGTCATACAGAGCGAAAAAAGAGGCACACAACTGTCAAGTACACTTTGCCATCTTCGAGTACAGTGTATAACATACACACATTGTCTTAATAATATGCATTTACCTCGAGAAGGACAGTTTTCTCAGTCTGATCCTACTCTGGAGGGCTTTTTAAGGCAATTCAACCTTAACTTTATGCTAGATTTTGGTTTTTGGTTTGTTTTTTTTTTTTAAATCATGAAATATTTTACATTTGTTTCTTTAAATTCTCTGAGGTAAAGTCCTTCCTGTCTCACAGAAAGTGATGCTTCACTGCTCCCAACAGCATGTTGCTAGTAGACAGCTTTTCAATGATCTTAAAGTCAGGATTGTGAGAGCCACTCAAAAACCTTAAGCTTAAGTTTAATGAAGAAGCTGATGGTAGGTTTGATATGTTATAGAAGCTAGCCACTTTTTACTTGCTGTTTGATAAGTACTATGTCAACCTTTGTAGGCATAAACTGGCTTCACTTTCAGGTCTTAAGTCACTTGCTTAGTCGGGCCCAGGGTCTATGTGTATTAAGTTAATAATTTGTTTTTTAAAGCTTTCTAATTACCATCAAACTGCCAGCGCTCGACTACCCTTAAAAATACTAATGAGTCCTTGAAGACACAGTCAGGCTACACAAGTTGCCAAAACAAGAGGAAGAAGAGCTCATTTTTTAAAGCGTGCTGCTGCTGTTGTATTTCAGTCTTAACGTCAGGACAACAAATTACATAATTTTCCCAGGGGTGCCCAAACATTTGCACACAACTGCATGCCACCAAAGTTACGCAACCTCGTGTTGTCAGGAGATAACGTGAACTGGGAATACCTTTGTGCAGGTTTTTCCGCACACAGATCACAGAAGCAGGAAAACAATGCAAAACAATGTTACGTACGCACACATGCGCACACACACACACACACACAGTGGAACAGTAACTGTTTAGTAATGCTCTGAGATCATAAGCCACCAGAGATGCTGACAGAGACAAGACCACACACTGATCACACATCTCACCCTGTGAACTTCTGAAGTCTCCATGTGGGCTCAGGAACAAACATGGGGATGGTTTTTGTGTGTCTGAAGAATAGAAAATAAGATTATTTTCTATTTCACGTGTTCTCTGTTAAAAGAAGCAACATGCTGACGTGGCTTAAAGGTGAGCACACGTCATTTGAAAATGGTGTCTTGTGTAAGCATTAGGGGCAAAAAAGCAGAGGAAGTAGATGAGAGTAATACGGACTGTCCCGGTGTGAAGGGGATGTGCGTTGCTCCGTAGCCCCTGACTACATCGTTGCCAAAAACATCTGGACCGTACACGCTCACCACAAGCTGAGGCCCTGGAAAATGAACAGTTTACAGTAAGGTTTAGATATTACTACTACGTCGATTTTTAGCTGCTTCCTTTAGGGGTCGCCACAGCGGATCATCTGCTTCCATCTCACCCTATCCCAGCATCCTCCTCTGTCACACCAAACCTCTGCATGTCGTCGTCGTCCTCTGTGATCTTCCTCCTGTCCCGGACGGCTCCATATTCAACACTCCTTATATAATATATCCACTATCCCTCCCTCTCTCAATTTTGTCTCCAAACGGCTCAACCTGACCTGTCCCTCTGATGTACTCATTTCTAATCTTGTCCATTCTGGTCACTGCCAATGAAAATTGTAGCATCTTCATCTCTGTCACCTCCAGCTCGGCCTCCTGTCTTTTTGTCAGTGTCACCGTCTCCAAACCGCACATCATAGCAGGTCTCACCACCATCTTGTAAACTTTCCCTTTCACTCTTGCTGCCATTCTTCTGTCACAAATCACCCCTGACACTCCACCCACTCCACCCACTCCACCCTGCCTGCACTCTCTTCTTCACCTCTCTTGTGCGCTGTCCGTTGCTTTGGATGGTTGACCCCAGGTATTTAAAGTCATCTACCTTCACTACCTCTGCTCCTTGCATCTTTACTGTTACACCTCCCTCTCATTCACACACACGTATTCGGTCTTTCGTTCCTCTTCTCTCCAGTGCACACCTCCACCTGCTCCCTACTCTCACTACAGATCACAATGCTGTCTGTAAACATCATAGTTCACAGAGACTACTGCCTGACCTCATCTGTGATTCTGTCCATCACCATTGCACACAAGAAGGGGCACTCTTATGTCTTCTCTAGAACCACAAAGACAGTGCAACTCCTGACCTCCTCTATACTTCTCCTTCTAAAGGATCTAATATTTTTGACAAAGGAAGGCAACTGCTACTAATTAACCGCGTGTTTTCTTTGCGTGTGTTTGTGTAATGCTCACATCCAGATGGATTTGTGCTCTTAAATGTTGTTTCCAGTGGGAAGTTCCATATTAACCTGTGCGAAGCCTGATTGCTTTTACTGGCAATTTGCGTGATGCCTTCCTCCAACCCCTAGAAAAGGGAAACGGACAGTAACTTTCAGACCGGACATTAACCAGCTGTTCTTAAGTAAAGACTTCATGGCCCTTTTCTCAGACTAATCGTGTTCTTTAACACACGTAACACTGTTGCTGCATCTTCAAATCCTTTGCAATTTTATGCTAAATCCTGAGCTTTAGAGAGGGACTACACAGCTACTCACCGTGGTGGAAGCCCAGTCATGGCCGTAGACAAAACAATATTTGCAATACAAGTTGTCACACTCTGGAAACTGAAACACAACACAAATGATCTGCTTTACGCCTGGATGTAAGGAAACACAAACTGAGATTTTAGACGAATCCATTACTAGTGCTAGCTGAGCAATTAGCTGCTAGGCTAAAACACAGAGAGCCCACTCACGTTCGCTCCCTCGATCTGTCCGTTCACCGTGAGAAGAAACACGGATGGGCTGCTTGCTGCCATTACGGCTTCAGTTAGTAAACGAGAAGCTGAATGAGTTTCACTTTCACGAAAGATTCAATCCGCCGTTGAAGAACCCTACTGCTGATCATTCCGTTGCTAGGGCGACGCTTGCTCCTCTCTACGGATCCCTGCTACACTCAAAACGAACGGTCGCGCCAAACCGACGCTGAAATGCTCCCATTGTCCACAAGATGGCGGCACTGTACTGAACACCAATAAAAGAAGCAAACTCAAACTCTGAGGAACAGGAGGGCATCCTGTCGCTTTACATGAACACTGAGCAACATCAGGCTGAGGAGACAGTGATGCACGCAGTCACAGAGCGTACTAAGTATGGCTACGAGTCGCAACATACCATCAACAAACAGAGGAAGGGTGAAGTAAAGGAGCACAGCAATTCCACATTAGTGTCCAATGGCTTAGATTTATGGGTAGAATTTATTACTCTGTCCATTTCCAGGGCAGAAGGTTGCAGGACTTAATATGTTGGTTTGTCAGCCACTGGTGAAAACCAGTGAAGAAGAAGAGAAGCCTGCCAGGACATGGGGGACGTAGGGGAGACCGAGGGCAGCTGTAACACACTTCTGCAAAAACTCTCAGGGCCAATATTGAGTTTGATGTAAGAAAGTAACTTTCTGGATCTGCAGCATTTTTCTTCTTCTACCCAAAGTTTAGATGACTGTGAATTTAAACTGACATCAATTTGAAGTTATATTAATGTGAACTTACATGAATTTTATCTATAAGTTATCTGTTAAAATTAACAGATAAGATAGATGCTGCTAGATAGAATACAAGATTGTAACCTGGGGCACCTGCGACAGTTTGGACTGCAGCCACCTTTTTCATCTGTGTTGATGACACACCTCGCTGTTAGAAAATGAACATATTTCACTAAATTTAAATTTAAAATGACAGCTAAAAATACAAATGCATATCTTTGTATAAAATAGTGCTTACATATTGAAAGAAAGTGTGAAGGAACTCAATTCATAGAATAGTTGCCAAGTCTTCTGGAAAAATGCCTTGAATGCACAGCCTACGATACCCCAACATCTAAACATTTGGAAGTATATAGGCTAAACATTTTTTAAGTTACATTTTTAGATCCAGCTACAATAAGATGATTACTTTGACGATTGCTTCTGTTTGAGATATAGTGGGTTAATATGATGTATTTTTTCAGTGTTAACCACCACCAAAGGGGCAGTTGGTAACACTCTGACTTCTTGCATTAAAATCCGTATTAGAGTCTTGTCATGATTAGTGAAAAGTTATCAACTGTACTATTAGTTAGTGCACATATGCAGTGCTTAACAAATTTGTTTGTACCAGCTGTCATAAAAAGAAGAAAACACAAATATTTTAGAAATCTTTCAAAAATTTGTTTAAAACTAAAAATTATATTGTTATTTATTCGCTCACTGGACTTCTCTGAGAAGTTAGAAATTAATAACGCATAAACATTCAACCACTAAACCTAATTTTTCTATTCAGGAGTAAATTCAGGAGTAAATAACTGTAATTTGGCATCTTAAGCAAAACATAAAAATGTGCTTTACTATTTCTTTTTCTGCTGCTTTTTTGTAAAACAGTAAGTCTGAAATTTCATGGATAACAACAATAATAATATTTTAGCATTAAAAATATGATTTTAATTAGAGAGCTTGCGCTTATGGTGGATTAACCATTACAGAAACACAAAACATGATTTTGGTAATTACCAATACTGTTAATTTAGGGGCAGCTGTTGCATAAACCTTACATTGGTTGGTGGTCTAATAAATTTGTTTAACACTGTAAATGTTTCTTTTCTTAAAAGATGACTGGTGTATTTCAAATAGTCTATGAGTTATGAAGGAAAATGTAAAACGTAACAGCTGCTGCCAGTCTCCCCTTCTGTCTAAGCATTTTTGAAAGGGTGCATTTTCACTAAAATTATGATATTTTTTGAGTCTAACCAAATAGTTTAATTGCCTAAACATGGCCAGCAAAGTGAAAATTATATAGAAATACTAAACTACCTGGCAGAAAGCTTTTCTGGGAGAAAGTCCTGAAAGCAAATCATGTACGACCAAACTCCATTGTGGACATACAGTAGTTGTTGCATGGCTGGGAGCTTTAAATGAAACCCAACAAGCCCCATTTCCAAATGTCAGGTCTGCCCTTCCATTAATCAAAGTGCATGACAACGACAAGCATAGACTGTATAAACAGTGTATATGTGATGAACACATGGGTAACACTACGTGAATGAACACTGTGTTCTTTGTCAAGCAAATGACACTCTTGTTTTTGCAAACAAAGATGGAAATGCGCATCTGTGGTGTGTTAAGCATTTAAATGTTGTTGTGTGTCCATGTATTATATGGCAAACACACAAACAAAAAGCACATGAGTGCAATTTTTCTACTTTATTCAAATACGTAATGTTCAAACATTAGACAAATATAAGAGGTAAATAATATTTAGTTAAATTAAGTGCAAATGTGCGCAGCATTTTACCAAATTAACATTTAATTGAATGACATTTGGGTAACAGCTGGATTTGTAATGCATTTCATTTAATTAGATACTACTACTTTTAACTGGAAAATATCATCCACTATATTTTCTCTGTTTGCATCATACTGCCACATTTAAATTCTAAGGTTTTACATATCAGGACATAATAAAAAAAAAAAAAAATCATCTGGTCCCTAACAGGTGATAAATGAGGTAAATACAACCTCAGAACTACAAAACGCGACATTACAGCATGCCATTACTTATTTAACAAAAACTAAGCCAAAATGCAGAAGCAGTGTGTGAAAAACTAAGTACACCCTTATTGTTTCCATATGAATGAAGAGGTTAAGTAGCAATTAATCAAATGCACTTGATTAACTAATGATCAGCAAGTGTGATGTGATGATTTGGGCTTTTTTTTTTTACACCACAGGATCTGGGCACCTTGCAGTCATTGAGTCGACCATGAAAAAATTCAAAGTTTTCTAGAGTCAAATGTGAGGCCATCTGTCCAACAGCTAAAGCTTGGCCTAAATTGGGTCGTGCAACAGGAATATGATTCCAAGCACAGCAGCAAATCTATAACAGAATGACTGAAAAAGAAAAGAATCAAGGTGTTGCAGTGGCCCAGTAAAAGTCCCGACCTCAACCTGATTGAAATGCTGTGGCAGGACGTTCAGAGAGCTATGTATAAACAAATGCATACAGAAACCGATTACTTCAAGTTATTGCTACTAAAAGTGGTTCTACAAGCTACTGAATCATGGGGTGTAGTTAGATTTTCAAACACTGCCCCTCCCTACTGCTCCCCACTGGACGCTGTTGCCCCTCCCTGGGATGCGGATACTTCAGGTTCCGGGCCACATGGCTGGATGTTCTGGCGTGGTTTTTGGCCTGCTCCCTTGGGGGTTGTGGTCCGGGGTGGCTCGGGCCTCTTCGGCGTGGGGTGGGGGCTCCACTGGGTGTCAGGCAGTTCTCAGGCGCCTGGGGCCCTGGGGCCCTGATCTCGGCTCACGCTGGGATGGCCAGCTTCTGGTGGGGTGGATTGCCTGTTGCCTCTGGTTCTCTGGGGCTCTTGCCCTTTGGCCATGAGGGCTCCATCTGCTGCCTCCCTCCTTCTTCTGCTGGAGTGAGCATGCAGTTGCCATCAGGATGTGTGGCCTCCGGTCTTCAGTACTCTTGGGGGGCTACGGATGGCCCAGCTCTCCTGAGTCTTTCTCTGTCTGCCTCTGGCTCTTGGGGGGCATTGTTGCAGCTTTTCACCCTCATTATCAAGTACATTTCGTAACACAAACACATTTACAGACACTCACACTCAGACACTCTCACACACACACACAAAACACAATTAGATTGTTGGTTTGTGTATCCATGCTTTGCTGCTTTGTTGTGTTTTTTCTCTTACAGGTGCAGCAGTTGGAGACCCATTGCGTTTTTCCACTTATGCTCTGTCCTGTTATTCTTATCTTTTCACCTACTCTCTCCCCCTTTTTCCTTACTCTTTTTCTTCCTGCCTGTCAAATCTGGCATTGCGATATTACACACACACTCAAAAGTAATAATAGAAATGAATAAATAAGTAAATAAAAACAGAAAAACAGAAAAACAAGAAGAGTCTATAGAGTCTATAGAACTCATCTTGGTAAAGCAAATGTGTTTGGCATAACAGTGCACTCGGATCCAGATTCTGACTGCAAGAGCTACCAGACATGACAGGCTAAAAAAAAAAGAAAAAAAAGATTTTTAAATAC
Source organism: Heterochromis multidens (assembly GCA_015108495.1). NCBI lineage: Eukaryota > Metazoa > Chordata > Actinopteri > Cichliformes > Cichlidae > Heterochromis > Heterochromis multidens. Next base: position 10,265 of record VUQS01036893.1, read on the forward strand.
TGCTTCTGCTTGGTGACCTACCATAATCTATTAGTTTACCATTGGTGGTAACTGCAACCATGTTTATGCAGATTGCAAATGTTGTGTGGGCCAGCTGTGGCCCAGTTATCACAACACACCTGATATATGCCCCCAATATGGTAGATGTAGCTGAGTTGTGGCAGCCAGATTTGGGCCATACAGTCATTGCTATCTAGGGTAACCTACTCAGAGTGATGGGAACTACAGTTTTATGGGGTAAGAGAAACCAAAAGAGCAAAATGTGCAGAATATTTATATTCACCTGAATAAAAATCAAAACTACATGAGATCAGTGGATTGTCTCAGTTACATAAAGAACAAAGACTCCAAACACATTTGCCAGTTCACTTCAAGAATATACCTGATATTTTTTAACTAACAGCTAAAATTGTCCTGCATCAACCAAAGTTAGCCAAAGTTTCCCAGGTGCAGATGCAGCTTGCAATGTGGGCTTGTTTTCCTTCAATTAGAACATGGCAGAGGGCGGTGACGAACCTCTTTAAGTGTTTTAAGGGGACTAAGTCTGCAGTGTTAAAATATTTTGCAGAACATGCAAAAAGAAGACTGCTGCAACAGGGGGTAACACTTCAAATCCACCAGTGACTACTTTGTAGCAAATCTAAGGTAAGTTACCTTTTATAGTTTTTCTCCTGCTCTGTTGTCTCTCTGTAGCCTCTATGCACTCTTTGCACATTATAATGTGTTATGTAGTTTAGCCACCCAACTGGTTTTGTTTATTGAAAATCCGACGGTTGTCAGATTGCTTTTAAAAATGTTCCAAAGGAAGAAACACTGCACAATTCTGTGCAGTACGTCACATATATGGAAATGCATACAGAAGATAGACTGTGTGCACGGTTGAGAATGTAACAACGGGCATTCAGCTGCAAAACCCTGTAATATTAGTGGTCCTATGTCCTCATCCACAGTGACACAGACATTCGAGCATGTAAAAGAGGCTGCTTCAAAAAATAACCAAGACCTCACTGCAGCCATTTCTTTTTACATTTCAAAGGACTGGATGTCATTTCAAATTGTCGAGAGGTCTGGCTTTGTGAAGGTGATGAAGGTTGCCATGCCTCACTACAAAGTGCCATCACAAACATTCTTTTCCAAGACTGAAATCCTAACCAGTACAAGCAGATTAAAGCTGCAAAAAAAACCCCCAAAAAACCGATCAAACCCCACATCAACCTTTTCACTGTCCATTACCTTAGAACAGACTGGCAACTGGAATCAAAATTTTTTGAGAATATGCTGAAAGAATTGGGAATAAACAAGAAACACCTGGGCTACATTACAGCAGAGAATGCCAAAAATATGCTTAAGGCTTTGGAAGATTTCTTAGATATGTGGCTTATGGTGCTTTGGCCATTACTTGAAACTGGCCTTTGACTGAAAATTAAGACTGAAGGCTCACAGTTATTTAGTCAAAGGCTTCTTATCACTGGTAAAGAAGCACAGAATAAAAAAATTAAGCAAGTTGCTCTTAACATGTCACACAATGCTCTGATCCATGATACGGTGACCCAGTGGGGATCCACGCATCAGTTTTTCCTCAGCTAACAGCAGCTGTACCTATTTGATGCCTAAAGGATTTCTTCTCAGCGTATTGGTTCTTGCTTCCTTTACTTGCAAAAATGACAAATGACAGTTGTTTCAGGACGAAAAATAATGAAAAAAAAAAACCCCACTGTGCGATTGTTAGGGGAAGTTGGTATGTTTCAGCTACTTGAAACCAATATTTTTTATTTGCTCATTTATTTGTAAGAACTAGAGGACAAAGATTTTATTTGAAGTTATTATGACCAGCTCTCTTACGGGAAGATCGGCATTTAGCATGGTGATTCATGCAAAGTGGACTATTTTAATTGTAAGTTAATTTTTCTATATTTTACATGTTCGCCCAGCTTATAAGTTAAAATGTTCTTTGTCCAGAGTTACCCTTAAGGCGAGCACAAATTTATTTCTATTTGCTAAACAGCACAAAACTGGATTCACGTTTTTTTTTGTTTTTTTTTTAATCTGGTTGTCAGTGCAGTTTTTTAAGGGCTCATTGGAGCCTTGATCTATGGTCGTGGGCAAAGCCAAACAAAGCCAATCCTAAATCACTGACCACTTAGCCATTCATAAAGCTAGCTACATTAAAGATAGACTACTTAACTCGTTGCTTAATAGAGAGCCTTTTAAAGAACTTAGAAAGTGGAAAATATCCATATCTGTCAGCTTTCAAGAAACAAAAAGTACAATTTAAAATTGCTCTGCTATTATCAGGATGATTTATTCCTTTAGTACTGTTCAGAGTCAAAGATGGCCCCTCGTGTCTTCCTCAAGAGATGAAACATTATTATTACTCCACCAAAATTAGACTCTGTGTTACTACAGAGAAGGCTTGATACACTGATTTTTTTTTAGGCCACCGCATTTACATTTATTATTCATAACACATTTATAATTTAGAAGTATGTAAATGATGAAGTAAAATCTTATAGACTTTTCAAACTCTACACCTTGAATTCACCCAAAAAGCACATTGGGTTCTGTGCGATGTATCCCAAAACACTATTAGCAAGGACTTTGCTCTCAAAATGGTGAATAGGGCAATAATTAGGCTACATAGTTATTAGCTGCTTTTGTTTAGATAATTAGCTATATTTTAGTTTCAGTGTGGAAAATCAGCTGTTTCTATCAGCACACAAACGCAGTAATTCCCTCCTCTTGTTCATCCACCACCTCCATTTTTTCTGTCTGTCTGATAGGCTTCTGTGTGTCCTGCTGTCAGATAGCTGTAGCCCTCACCCCATGAGTTGCTGACCTTTATTACTGCCCAAACTGTCCACGATCCCTTTACTTTGCTGTTCATCTTCACTCCTCAAAATCTGTTTGAATTAGTCTTCTCTCCAAACCACAGCTCTTTCTACACACACCAACTTGTACTCCTTCCACAAGGAGTAATCAGACAGACACCAATGATCCCTAAAGTCCCTGAGGCATTCAAGCACACTAGAGATCAAAATGGAATAAATAAATGACTTTTTTGAACATTTCAAAGTCACTGCATGTCCCGAAAAATCTAAAACCTACTAAACTTTGCTGTGGAGCATTTTGTGTGGATTGGTGATGGATGAAAATTGGTAAGTAACGACAACAAGTTTAGTTTAGTTGTAGTAGTTCTTTGAACCTGGGAAAGACTGTGGCCAAAGTGAGTGGAATGAGTTTGGTGGAAGAGCTTCTGTGATTTCATGGTTAATGTTTAACCTCGGCAGCAAGCTGTTCCTATCCTGGCAGCATCTTTCCGAACAGCCAGCCATTTTCACATGAAACAATGTTTCCTGTTACATTGCAAAATGGATCACTACCACTGAATATGAGAACATTTAAATAATGAAAGGGCCAACCCAAAACCTGGTTAAGAATCTTTATTAGATCCCTGGTGACAAAGTTATAGAAGTTATAGTTTATTATGTTTAGAAACCTGCAACCTTTACCACTCTGTGAAAGAAACTGGACTTGCTCTCCATTCCGTCTTTTCCACTTACTGCCCCCAACCCCATCATAGTGCCCCTTATAAGTGAAATCTCCTTTCCTCTCACCTACTGCATCCTGCATCTCCTGCTCCAGTCCCTCAATTACATGAAGAGACTGGCAAACATTTCTGCCTTTTTCTCCAAACCCCATGTATCGCTTCTCATCTCCATCCCAGCATCTCCCCAAACCTCCTTCTCTTCCTCCCACAACTTCCCTGTCCCTCCTTCCTCTCCAACTGCCATATTTTGTCTCTATTTGTTTTTCCACCTTCCCTATTCCTTCTATCATTTTCATCATCCCCCCATTGCTTTTTCCACCTCTTGCCAGCATCTCCCACCTCCATCTCTCAAACAGCTTTCCTCCCTCTCTCCTCATCTGAACCAGTTGCATTCTTATTCTTTCTCTCCTATCTCTCCATCTCCTCCTTCTGCCACATTCCTGTCCCTCTTTCTCCTCATCTCAGTCATCTACCCTCCCATCCTTTTGTTCCTCCTCCATCTCCCCAGTAATCCTTCTTCCTGCCAATTGCCTGATTTAGAGGCAGACAGCTTTATGACTGGCAGCCCATTTAAAGTTGCAGCCAGTTCAAAGGGGTCAGTTGGCCCATATGGGATCTCATTTTTTCTGGAAATTTTTTTCCCTCTTTTACTTACTAAAAACTTAATAAATTATCAAAACTGAAGTGTGTTACACAATGCAAATGTCTATATTTTGAAATATAAGCCCACAAATCAAGCCTCTACGCACCTTATTCATATTTTCCTTGAAAATTTGCTTGGAAATGCCAAGTGCTAACAGTGGAAAAACACATTTCATTGGCTACAATGGCGAATATTTTTATTATTATTTTTTATGTCTAACAGTGATCTCCTGCCTAGAGGCTAACTCTGGGAAAACGTCTGGATGAAGTGCCCTTCACAGATGAGTGTGATTTATTCAGGACAGGAGGAGGAAAATAGAAACAAATGGAGGGAGCAACAGAATGAGAGAGGAAAAAGAGAGTTACGGCATATTTCTGACTTCCGCATATAAACACTTACTGTCTCTAACAAGCTGTCACAAAACATTACTTACAACAAGCAAACAACAGAAGCGAGACATGCCGATAGAGTTCAGTATCTCAAACTGTGACTAATGGTTTATGACCACTGGTGCAGCGATTTTGCTCATAAGAGGAGACCTTCACACTTAACCTGCTGCTGAAGTGTATGCAGAGAGCAGCAGCTGTGGGTGGGGAGGACAGCAGGAAGAGGGAGCAGCAGAGAAAGTGACATAACCAGAAGAAAGCGGCAGAAAGGAAACAGAGGAAGTAATAGGAGGGATAGAGAGGTGAATAAGCAAAGTGGACAGGGAGGGGGAAAAGAGCAGTAATGGTGATGGAGATGGAGAATAATAAATAGAGAAGAGACAGGGGGAAGAAATTGAAAAAGGGCTGAGGGAAGTGCAAGAGACAAACTGCTGAGAAAATATTGAGAGAGTGAGAGAAATGATTAATTGGCAGG
>VUQS01036894.1:0-10484 GCA_015108495.1 Heterochromis multidens
TTCAAATACCTGGGACTCTCCACCATTTGGTTTTAGAACTGAAGAAGCCTTTTGGATTAAAGGTGAAACGTCTTCAAACAACTTAAAGAAGTCCAGTCGCCTTCTTTCAAACTCTTAGACTATAGTATTTCCCCCAATTTTCCCTATAGATTTATGTTTTTGAACTGATTCCATATATTTTTTATTTTTCCCAATATTTAAGCCTTTTCTTGCCATAAATTTTAACAAATTCTTTATATTAAAAATATAAAAACTTGAAATATGTTTTATTTAATTTTAATTCAATTTTAATGGTTTTTATTCTATACATTTACTTTTTTGTCAAACTTTTTTGCTATTTTTCCCATATTTCTGGCTTTTAATGTCGCTGCTTTTACGTTTACGTCTATAAACAGTCTTTAAATAAGAAGTCACTTGGATGAGTGACGAAACGTTTCTACGTCCAGATGAACAGATTCAGCTTTCTGAAATTTCCTTACCTGAATTATTGAGCATGCATCAAGACTCTTTAAATAATTATTTATTTTTTAAAATCCATATTTTTGACTGTTTTCTTTGTAATTTTGTCTTTAAGAATAAATTCAGAGCTGCCGATGAAGCTCGTGGGAGACGATCCAAACCTTCAGAGCGGCTTGTTTCCTGTTTCTGAGGTCAAGAGGTCAGAGGTCAACTATTTTTGGCATTTCTTGTGTGAAACCGTCAGCTGTGACTCTGGAACAAACCTCCTGACCTCTGACCTCTGGCTGTACATGCCTCTCGCCGTGCTCTCAGCTGGGCGTGTGACCTCAGCTGTCATCGGACGCCTCATACACTGTGATGAACGGCGATAAAAGGACTCCTTATCACCTCATCAACCAATCAAATCAGACTGTTTACAATGATGTCATCCTCACAGAGGGGTATTAATAAAGTTGTTTAAATATCCTGCAGTGGAGGGCCAGGATTCATATGTGCACTCACCTACTCAGTGACACGCTTACGTAACGCTGTCCAGGCGTCATGATGTGGGCTTTATCTCCCTCTGCAGCATCTGCAGGTGGAGGCAGACAGGTGGAAACAGGCTGTAAGCGTGACAGGAAACACGCTCTAAAAATAAACTGAAACACGCATTTAAAGATTCATGTTTCTCGGTTTGAAGCCGAGCGGCAACAGGAAGGTTTTAGTGTCAGCGTGAGGAAAACAGGAAGCAGGATAATAACTGAGAATCATCATGAAATCAAACACGTCATAAACGCAGCAAAACAGCTGCATGTTTATTTCATGGACTCCTTTATACTGACTTTAACTTATATGTTACTGATCAAACTTATATACATTTACAGACAGAAAGATGACAGAATGACGCTTCCTGCTTGTTTAACTTGAATTTCTAGCTTTAACAGTTGTAGATCTTTGGGTTTGAGGAGAGTTATGATCCATGTTTCCTGATGTAATCCTTAGTTTATGTCTTTCTTTTGTTCCTAAATGTTTTTCTGTTTTCCATGAAGCCCATGAGTTTATTTGAGGTCCTGTTTCAGTTTACACCGTGCTTTAATGTGAAGGTTATTTACTCGTGTGCTTCGCTGCATTCTTAGTTCCCTGCTTTCTTCTTTTTGCGCCCTCTTTATTGTTTCACCTGAGCCTTACTACCAAAGTCTCTGGTTTTTATCAGTGTTTTGGACTCTCTTGTTACTGTTGAGTTCACCTGTGCCCCATTAGTCCTCTGCCTGGTTGCAAACTTGTTTACTTGTGCTGTAAAGTTGACTCACTTTATACCACTTGTTTGTGTTGGTCTATTTTTTGTACGTTATCCATCTTATCCGTTAAGATTTTGCTCTTCTGATGGATTTCATCCTTTCATCCTGTGCCTTGTTATCCGGCTCCTGTTGGCTCCATGTTTGTTGTTTTTGTCAGTGTTTTGGACTCTCCTGCTACCCTGTACACCACCCTATGTGATCTGTAGGTTCTCTATTAAGTTTATTAAGTTAATCATTTTTCCACCCAGTCCCTGTTATATCTGCACACTGAAATCTTTTCAAAAACTGTGATGATTAAAGTGTGTTTTTGTTTAAACTGTGACTAATAAACCCTGAAAGTTCCTGTGATTATAGAGAAAATGCTGAGGGGGTCGAAGCTGCAGACACCCAGGCAGCCCTTATGATGACTCCAACCAAATTTATCCCAGGAATACATCGCGGCATTCACGGCTGCATCACGTCCTGGCTCCAGAGTTGCCCCTGGAGCTGATCTCGCCCACTCAAGACAACGATGGGCATTTCAGAAGTGTCCCAGTGGAGGGCAGGAAGTAAGACACAGGAACAGCATTTTCAAAATAAAGGACCCTGTGCAGACTGCTTCTGAAATGCTCCCAGTGTGATTCGAAGGCTTAAAGTCACAGAATATTCCTACAAAAACAGCACCTACACTTTAAACTGCAAACCTCTGACTTCAGATAATCAGTTAAAATAAAGTGTCACAAAGACAAACAGTCAAAGTTCTGCACGTGCAGGTAAAAGCTGTAGATATGTACTAACTATGTGACGGTCAGTTTAAACTTCAGATGTACCCCAAATAGTTTTATTCTGGACGCAGGCCTGAATTATGACGCTAAGCTCCAGAAAGGAAAACAGCAGAACATCATTACTTTAAGACATGAAGGTCAGCCTGTCTAGAACTTTTCACGAAAACTTTCCTCTGGACTCTGGTCTGATGAGCATGACTGAGACCCAGCTGAGTAGACGTTCTGTCTCCTGTTAATCACTATCAGGCCTGGATGAGTTTTTATCAGATTGTCTGAAGACAAAACAAGAAGCGGCACAGATTGTGATGTCCTGCTGCAGCCGCTCACTCATCGCAGATCAGAGCAGAAAGAAAAACAGCAGCAGCTCAAATGTTCACCGTGAGAGCAGCTGGCCACGGTGCTCAGAGCGGCAGCATCCAAGCCAAGGATCCCTGCTCCCCACGGCTCCACAGGCGTCATGAATGAACAAGTGTTTCACGTAGAAAAATGTTATTCCAACCACAAACACAACTGTTATGGAAAAGTAATTGGAGTAATTACAGAGGAGGGGGGGTGTATACTGGAGGCTTGGGGGCTTTCCCAGAGCACAAAGTTTCCTCTGCAAACATCTGCAGCAGCGTGGAAACACCTCGCATTTTAACCTTTAACACACACATTACACCCGATAAACCTGCAGCTCAGGACCAGATTTGCTCCAACACGCTCACCTTACATCAGGAACATGTTAGCTCCTGGATTTTAAAAGTTCTCACCTTCTCTTTTATTCTAGTTGCCATTTCAAAAACTCTGAAATTACCCTTTAATTCACTCTCAGCACTGAAGGCTCCCCTCATTTAGAGCTGCTAACTGTGGCATCCTGTGGTGTGCCACACAGGATCCTTTGGGTCCTGTGGGTTGTGTGGTGGAGAGTTTTGGGACCAGACCAGGCTTTTTTGTGTTCCTCAAGAACATAGACTGTATATAAAAGATAGAAACTTAGCATTTTTTTCATGGTCACACAAATGACCAAACTGCTCGGTTAGGTTTGGGTATCAAAACCTTTGTAACTTCTTAAATTTAACCATAAACATCATCAGCTACTGTACATATAATTTTTAAAGCTCTGTTTCTTGGTTGCCAGGGTGACCCATCGCCTCAGGACTGGTCAAGTTGATGTAGTCAAACGATGTTTTCACACCTGTGGTGTTTAGTCTGTTTAAATCGAACTCTGGTTCGATTTTCCCCTTGGCGTGGTTTGTTTTTGCAGATATGAACACAGTAATCGCCCTCAGGTGTGGACCAAAACAACCACACCGAGACTCTTTGGAGAAAGTGGTCTCGGTGCGGTTCCAAATGAACTCCAGAGTGGTTCGTTTATGGTGCGAACGTGATCCGACCTCGATCCGAACAAACTACCAGGTGTACGTTGCAAGTTGTGCTGCTTCTGCTGCTTTTATGCTTTGCATTCTGGGATGCGGCAGGGTACCATTGATGTGTAAAGGTCAGTACAGGTTAACAACTAGCTGTAAAATGAACATAAATTCTCCAGGTTCTCCAATAGTCCAGAACACAGCACCTTCTTCTTGTATTTACTTTTGTCGCTCCTGCCGCAGACACATCTGGCCAATAAGCGAACTGAACGTTCTCACAGGGTTTGAAATGACGAAATGATGAAAAGATATTACAGCTGAGGAGGGGTGGTCCCAATAAAACCTCTGTGTTTTTACTCATCAGCCTGGAATCTGGTTCACCTGTGGGCAAGAAGCATGGGAACCAGGAAATGCAAAATGTAAAGAGTTTTATAATTTGGATGTTAGTGGGTTCACTCTGTGTCTACCTGTAGGTTCAGATCAGTGAGAGATAAAAATAACCTTTAAAGATTTTATCTCTCTGCAGGACAGAGGTTTTCTTTGAAGGTTGCTCCTCATCTCTGATTGGTTTTTCAGGCTGCTCTCCCTGACGAATGGCTTTTAAGCTTCATGAGATGACCTTTCACCTCTGCTGCAGCCTAAAAATAAACCTGAACATACTCAATAAACATGTGTGCTGCAGATTGTACTGTTAACGTCTTTGGTGGGAACTCACTGCAACGGTGTACTACTCAGAAGCAAGAAGAAGAAACTGATAGATAACCAACAAACTAATGGCCATCGATTGCTCATGAAATTAATCAATTAAAGTGACCTGGACCACATATGGAATACAAAACAGGAACAGAGGACCTGAGGGCTGAATTTAGAAACAGAAATCCAACTTTAAAAAGATATTTTAAGAAGGTTAATGCAGTGTTTTTAAGACTTTCTAGACCAGCAGATGTCCTGTATTAAGATCTGACCATCAGTGGGGAGCTCCACTGGGGAGGCTGAACTCTGGAGGGTAAAGATGGCTGAAACAAAGAGTTATTCTGCTGCAGAAAGCCTCCACAGATTGGTTTACACCTGAATCACCATGATTGGCTTCTCTCCCTGGATCCACATATTGGCTTTGATTACTGTAATTGGCTCTGAGGCCCTGCAGAAACCAGCAGAACCAGTAAAAAAAAGTACCCTCTCACTAAAGCCATTAACCCTGTCATAACGAGGAGCTGGGAAAAGGAGGAGGAGGAGGGTAAAGTGGCTCCCAATTAGCTGCATGAAAAAACACTGAGCGGTCTCTTACCTCCATGCTAAAGGAAAAAAAAGACGTAAAGAGGACGAGGCACAAAAGAGCGTCTGTAACAGGCTGCCGGCCAATCAAAACACTCGCCGTCCAGTCCAAATCAGAACCAGATGCAGGTAGGATGAAGCACAAAGAACCATAATCATCAGGAGGGTCCACTTCCTGTCCGCTGACCGGGGGGAAGAAGGGAAACAGACGCAGCCAATCACCTCACTGGTGCAGTCACAATAACAACAAATGGTTAACACAATGATTTACAGTTTTAGTACAAAAATACAGACATTATGACTAATGAGTGTTATTCAGCAGGTTTGGCCTATAAATAAACATAATCCATCCAGAGAACACGTTATACTGCCATTACAACTTAAACAGTTTTATTTATATCCATGATTTTCCCAGGCAGGAGCCCTACTGAGATAAAAAATCTCTTGTTCATGAGAGACCTGGACAAAGTTAAAATATAAGACTAATGCAGTACCCTAAAAATACTCATTAAAACACTAATAAAGAGTAATAAAATGAAAAATAAAGTTACATCAGCAGGGTTTTAGCAAGCAAGCTAAGGTTAGACAGCTAGCTGCTATGTTAGGTATCAATTTACATATTAGTAGATAAACTAACATTATCCCGAAAAACTTAGTATTTTTATCCAAAGAAGCCCATTATGAAAATAACTGTCAGAGGAAAACTATGATCAACATCAGTAGGACATTTTGGTTTTCAGGGTCAGATATCTGACCTTCTGGCTAATGATAGCTAACGTTTTACAGTTTTACTACTGCCGCCATCTTGGATTGTTAAGTCGGGGCTGGTGGGGCTGCTCCAACTTTTAGAGTTGGAAGTTGAGGAAACTGAGGTGGTGTTCCAGGTGAAAATTCCAATTGGGAGCTTGGAAATTCCAGCTTGATCTGGATTACACTATTACTAACATTATTAGCAAAATCATCTCTGCGTGGCAATGCTAGCTGGCTTCAGCAGCTAATGTGATTCATGACACTAACTTCTGCATCAAACTATTGATTTTATTGATCAGTAAAACAAAGATGGATAACATAAAGCTAAAAAACTAGCACGGATATAGGGGTGGTACCTTAGCTACACAGCATGTATCTGATATTGGCAGCTTCATAACATCCAGGTGGGCTTTGCTGTCATTATACTGAGAAAACTTTTAATCCTAAACTTTTACTTTAAATAGTAGTTTTACATGATGATTGTGACACAATGAAATCCAAAAAATACAGTGCCTGGGTCAGTGTGAAGATGTCCAGCTAAATTTAGCTCCTTGTTGATTAATGAGCTCTTCTCGGGGTATTTCCCCCTTTAAATATACTCCTCCAGGTGGGTTTTGTGATGAGCCGTGGCATACAGGAAAAATGGTTGTCTCTAAAGAAGCAGAGTCTGAGGTCAGTCCTCGGTTTCTCTCTCTGCTCTGAGGAAAAACCTGAAGGAAAACACTCGACCTCCATCCAGAGAGGTTTTCATGTTTTGGATGTGAACACAAAGGAAAAACTGGAAAGCTTTGGCTGCTTTTTCTAACGAGCATCAGGTTTTGACCTGTTCTGGGTCTTTTGGGTTAAATAACGATACTGCATTTGATTTTTTGTTTTTTTGGCCTGTTAATGGCCTTTTATTGCTTGTATTTTCTTTCATAATTTTAGGTTTTCCAACATTCACTTATATTTTATTGTATTTTCAAACTAAAAAGGTACTGCTAAATCATTCTGCTTATTTTATTACATTTTTAGGGTTTTCTAATATCTCCCTCTGCATTATTGTGTTTAATATATTCTTTTTAAACTCTTTAAATTGGATAGTCACTATATGTAAGTTAATGTGTTGATTGGTGGTAAAATTCAAACCACAGTGAATCAGAGTTTTAATTGACTCTGATGCTTCCTGTTGTTGTTTCTCTGCTCTTCATCTTGCAGCTCATGGAAGATGATCCTCTGGGCGTCCTCTGCATTTCCTCACTGTTTGTCTGTGGCGTGCAGACAGCCAGGAGCCGCCGTGCTCCTCCGAGCTAATATGTGAACACTTGGACAGGTAGTGGGATCAGGAGGCAGCAGCGAAGCCAGTAAGTGAGTGTGAGGTGACGTGTCCCAGACTCTGCTGATGGACTGTCACACCTCTTTACTTCTGTCATCTAAACCTGCCTCTGCTGCTGCTTTTCACATCAGCCTCCTCATCGTCTTCTTCATGGAGGCCCCGAGGACAGCTGGTCCCACACCGTCTCCGACCTCGTCTGAGATTGAGCCACAGGTTGATGTGTGCTGTCACAAGCCAGATATTTCACACTCAGAGCGCCCACTTAAGAGTACATGCAGTTTGTTTAACCTATAAGTGAGTGAGTAGCCCTACAAAATGACCTCTAGCAGGCCACAGGTGTGAATGTCTGAAACAAACTTCATGAAGGTGGCCTGAGGACCCGATGTCCTCTAGCGGGCCCTGTGCTCACTCCCTGGCACTGAGGAGCCTGATTGGCATTTACCATAGAACACCAGAATTGGCAGGTCCACCACTGGTGCCCTGTGTTTTTCACAGATGAGAGCAGGTTCACCCTGAGTACATGTGACAGACGTGAAAGGGTCTGGAGAAGCCGTGGAGAACGTTATGCTGCCTGTAACATTGTTCAGCATGACCGGTTTGGTGGTGGGTCAGTGATGGTCTGGGGAGGCATATCCACTGGATGCACAGATCTCTACAGGCTAGGCAACGGCACCCTGACTGCCATTAAGAATCAGGATGAAATCCTTGGACCCATTCCATTATCAGAGCCTACACTGGTGGAGTGGGTCCTGGGTTCCTCCTGGTGCACAACAATCCCCGGCCTCATATGGCGAGAGTATGCAGGCAGTTCCTGGAGGATGAAGGAATTGATACCACTGACTGGCCCCCATGGTCCCCTGACCTAAATCCAATAGAACACCTCTGGGACATCATGTTTTGGTCCATCCGACGCCGCCAGGTTACACCTCAGACTGTCCAGGAGCTCAGTGATGTCCTGGTCCAGATCTGGGAAGAGATCCCCCAGGACACCATCTGTCATCTCATTAGGAGCCCCGACGTTGTCAGAAGCACGTGCACAAGCATGTGGGGGCCAAACAAACTACTGAGGACCATTTTGAGTTGCTGCAATTAAATTTCAGCAAAATTGACTTGCCTGCTGCATCATTTTTTCACTTTGATTTTCGGGGTGTTTTTGAATTCAGCCCTCTGTAGGCTGATGATTTTAATGTCCATCAAACGATGTGGCATCCTTTCATTCCTAACACATTACCCAGTCCATATCACTATAGATATCCAGCATGATTTTTTCCTATTGAGATCTGATGTGTTTTCAAAGTGTTCCTTTAATTTTTTTTGAGCAGTGTATTTTAGAGTCGCTGGCTGAAACAGGCGTTTGTTTTCAGCAAAGTAGGCAGTCAGGACAGTGCTGTCCTCTTGTTACCTGCTGACATACTGACAGTGTTTCTGGTCTGAGGGTCTCCTGCGTTGGATGAGGTTCTCATCTCTTTAACAAGCAAAGTTTTTAAAAATAAAACTATGTTCTTTGCATTTCTAACATCCTGAACATTGGTGAAAAGGACCGCTCCCCTCATCAGTCAACAGCAGGAACCTTTAAACCATCCTAACTATACAGTAAATGTAATCTACAGTCAGGCAATTTTTTTGGAAATCTGTTCATAGAACTGAAGAAGCCTCTTGGATGAAAGGTGAAACGCCTTCAAACAACTTAAAGAAGTCCAGTCGCCTTCTTTCAAGCTCTTAAGACTACCATGACCTGGATGACTGAGAACCTACACAGACATGTTCATAGATGTATAATCTAAAAGTTAAAAAAAAGTTTTCGCCCAAAAGGAAGCTGAGTTTCTTTGTTTGCCAGTGAATTTTCCTTCCAGAGGAAATTTTCCAGAGAAACATTTAGAGCTGAATCCAACAGAGGAAAGGCTGAAACACCAGAAACGACGGAGGAGTAAACAGGTAGCAAGGAAAGAGGTGCACGAGAGGCACGCTTGAAGGGTAAATTAGCCTAATTTAAATCTGCTATAGTATGTATATGTATGTATGTATATATGTGTAGCATGTGTGTATATATAAAATCATTCATTAATCATAATCAAGTAAAATGTTCAGTTAATCATGATTTTGATCTGAGGTCATATCACCCAGCCCTTCTATGTTTCCTTGATTGCACTCTGACCAGCCTCAGTCAGCCAGGAGAGGACAGTCTGAAGAGAGGAAAGTATTTTGGGATGTGTGGAGAGTTTCTGTTAGCTTCAGGCAGGATAACAGCTCTTCCACATGACTGACAGGCGTCGGGGTGAAAAGTTTACCGACACACAAAGGAGACGAGATGTTTCATTCCTCTGTTCACACTTTAATCATTTTTGTTTATTAGCTATTCACTGTATTTTAAATCCCTCATCACCGTTAGTTTAAATCAAAGATGAGGGATATAAAAACACATTTATCAAAGGTCTACTGGACAATATAAATACAGCAAAATACATTTTTTACATTCCTGCATCACCTGCTTGAGGCTGGATTCCAAAAAACAGGGGTCACAAAAATCTTCATGATTATTCTGTTCAATATTATGTAATTAATTTGCTCCACTTTTTGACAAAAGGGGAATTTTTTTACCTTTAACAGATACAGAAACTATAAATAATTAAACTATAAATCCAAACTCACTTACCAAGGATGTATAAAGATCTGCTAATAATCCTGTTATGAATTACAAATGGTGGCTCATTGTTTTCTACAAAAAACGTGCTTTAAATAAAACGATGTGTAAATATTATTTGTAACACTTAAGAAAGTTACCCCATTTGGTCACCCCATCACATGACCCAGGTCTTTATGTCTTTAAAACATTGCTTTGTGTTATCACATGTCATAGATAAATATAACTGGGTATCCCAGAAAACTGAATCTGTTCATCTGGACGTAGCATTTTCAGTGGGAGAAACGTTTTATCACCTCCTGGTGACTTCTTCAGTTTCAGCTGACTGCAGGTTTCCCCAACCTTATAAACAGTACATTGCATAATGACCGAAACCAGCACCACTGACTAACAATGGGCCATTTGGTCAGTTTCATGATCATTAGTATGCAAATTGTCATGACCATTGATCAATGGCCATGAGTACCATTCACAGAGATTGGGGAATGGCTGCAATCACAGCATTGTAAGATGGTGACAGATGTACCCTTAGGCCCCCTCCTCGGTTCAGAGATGGTCTTTCCCTTTTCACGTAAATGGCCTCCTTGACTCCCCGTTCAAACCAGCGTTCCTCCCTGTCCAGGATGTGTACGTCCTCATCACTGAAAGAGTGGC
>VUQS01036895.1:4227-19627 GCA_015108495.1 Heterochromis multidens
TAGCTGTCATGGAAAATCATGGAAACCACTCACCTATTTATCTAATAAAATTTTCCATATATGGAGAAAAAGCATGAACCAATGTCAGTGCTGGCATGAGGCTGCTGCTTCATTATTACTGATCCATGATGGCTTGGTGGGAGAGAAAACCACAGCCACCAAAGCCTTACCACAGGGAGAAAAATAATGAACCTCCAGTACTTTAAACCAAAGTGCAGCCATGGATGGACAGTTTTTACTTACTCTTCGGGTTATAGTTGAGGAATTACAAGTAAGCTGATTATAATCTGATAAACCAAAACTTTACAGAAGGTGCACAAATAAGTGCTTTGCCTTGAATTTGTTTTTTAGGCATCCAAGAAATACATCATCTGCCAGATATCTGGATAATCCTTGAAACCTTTAAGGGTATTAGAATCATGAAAAAAAAAAAAAAATCAAAACAAGACTTTCCATAACTAACATGCTGTCATAAATAAACTAAGTAAATTTCAAATTATTGCTGGCAGGCTCTTGTGACTCAAATCCCTGCCTCTCTCTCTCACGCACAAAGAGCACTAACTACACAATATTAATGCAACAGACAAGAAGCCAGTGATGGATTTGTCCAAGAAAACCAACATGCCTTCAATCCAAAGTGAACAGCTTGTTTAATATACATTCACCAGCCACTTTATTAGGTACTCCTGCTGACCTGTTTAACGCAAATATCTAATCGGCCATTCACATGACAACTACTCAGTGCACTAAGGCATGTAGACATGATCAAGATGACCTGCTGAAGTTGAAACAGAGCATCAGAATGGGGAAAAAAGGTGTTTTAAGTGTCTTTGAAAGTGGCATGGTTGTTGGTGCCAGATGTTTGTAACTTGGACAGTATCCTCCTTTCTGAAACCTCTTTTAGAGACTCAAGCTCCACACACCAACATTACTGACCTTGTGGATCAATTTATTGACTCTGTTGGTATCTGCTACCCTCAGTCTGCTGGCACTGGCCACCACAGACTCATAAAACATCCTGAGCATCATCCAGCAGATAGTCATCTCAGAAAATAAAGACGCCCTTCTTGTAGAGGGCTTCTGTGTTTTTAATGAAGTCCAGTTTATTGTCATTATGAACACTGTGGTATTTGTAATCCTCCACTCTCTCCACCCAGACACCGTGGATGAAAACAGGGGTCACCGGTGTTCTGGTCCTCGTCATGCCCACAAACAGTTCCTTAGTCTTTGCCACGTTAAGCTGCAGATGGTTTTGCTTGCATCACACAACAAAGTTACCCACCACATCCCTGTACTCTTCCTCATCACCTTCTCTGATACATCCCACTGCTGTAGAGTTATCAGAAAACTTCTGAAGCGGACAGGCCTCAGTGGAGCAGCTGAAGTCCGTGGTGTATAGGGTGAAGAGAAAGGGAGAGGGGACAGTGCCCTGAGGGGCCCCCATGTTGCTTACTACACTGTCTGACACACACTGCTGCAGGCACATTTAGTGTGGTCTGCCAGTCACATAGTAAACTATCCAGGTCACTAGAGAGGCATCCACCTGCATCACTGTCAATTTATCACCCAGAAGAGCTGGCTTGATGGTGTTGAAAGAACTGGAGAAGTCAAAAAACATAATTCTCACAATATGCACTGGCTTGTCCAGGTGGGTGTAGACACAGTTGAGCAAGCAGAGAATGGCGTCCTGAACTCCAAGTCGGGGCTGGTAGGCAAACTGGAGGATGTGGGGGATATTTTCTTGGCACACTTTGGGCTCCTTGGTACCAACTGAGCACTTTTTAAATGCCACAACCTTCCTCACTATTGTTGCTGACCATGTCCATCCCTTCATGACCACAGTGTACCCATGTTCTGATGGCTGCTTCCAGCAGGATAACGCACCATGTCACAAAGCTCAAATCATCTCAAACTGGCTTCTTGAACATGACAGTGAGTTTACTGTACTCAAATGGTCCCCAGAGTCACCAGATCTCAATCAAATAGAGCACCTTTGGGAAGTGGTGGAACGGGAGATTCACATCATGAACGGGCAGCCGACAAATGTGCAGCAACTGTATGATGCAGTCATGTCAATATGGACCAAAATCTCTGAGGAATGTTTCCAGCATATTATTGAATCTGTGGCATGAAGAATTAAGGCAGTTCTGAAAGCAAAAGGTGGCCCAACCCAGTACTAACAAGGTGTATCTAATAAAGTGGCCAGTGAGTGTGTATAGTGCAGTATTTCCAAAGTAAGTAGATATATGTTGCCTTAAAGCACCATAGCTGCAAAGGAAATACTTCATTGACAGTTAAATTTGAGGCAGTAGAAACAATATTCAGATTTGGACTGATTACTTGTGGGCCAACAATCTCTAATTAGCTCCTTTATGTCTCTAAATGAAAGCAGATTAAATTATAATTTAGTTTTGTTATTGAGAAATTTCTGATTATGCTTTCCAGAATTACCTGAAAATCTTAGAATATGATATTTATGAATAGCACTCATTTCACCATGTGGCATTATTTTCTATAATGACCTAAAAATTCAGAGCTTCATCTGAGGATGACAGAGACCATCTAGTGGTTATGAGGAGACGTTCTGCTTTTCTCCAACAATAACCTTGTGCAGTGCATTGCCTCTCTGTGTATCGAGTCAGAAGCACGCCATGCACTACTTATCCCCCAGCTATGTGTTCAAACATCGCTTTAAATAGATTGTGCCAGACACCCAGCACTTGAACCTACTGTCTTATATAACACAAAAACTGGTTCAGACATGATTCACCAATCAAGGACCCTGGCAAAGACTAGATTGTTTTTGTCTTTGAAAAATACTGTCAGACACAAACGTTCCTGTCTGAGGGTGACGAAAACAGGCAACAACAACACTACCGATATAATTCTGCAGGATGGAAAAACAAGTCAATCAGAGACTCATGCTTTTTTTAAGTGAATTTTACATTCCTTGTAACAATTTTCTTCTCGTTGCAACAGATAAATTTGCTTACTTGCTTTCCCTACAGTACTAGTTTGACATTTAGGGACATACTGTAGGATGATTCAGGTTCTTACAGGGTTAGATGAGAAGGTCTGGCATAAAGGCTGAAAAAATAGGTGAAAAAAAGCACTTCAGGAAGCTACCACTGTTAGGTTTTTGTACAGAAATGTGTTCACTGTTGAGCTTCGTAAGTGTTGATAGGCACATTCTCTTAATTTTGGGCAGAGCCAGTCTAGCCGTTTATGCCAAGCAAAGCAATAAAGTAAATAATCTCTTCTCCCAATATTTTTTTTTTAATCATAAAGTTGAGCAAACATTTATCAAGGAGGAAAGTAAGAAGTGCCTTTTTTGTAGTGTTAAATCAACAGGATATGCTTCTCGTCTAGTAATGTGACAGATGAATAACAGACTAATCCAAGGAGGTCAGTGCCAGTGCTCTTCTGTGACTGAACCCACCTTGAAAAGAAAAAGAACAAACGCAACGATGGTGAGATCGGGCAGATGGGAAACACAGACGCGTTAAAGAAAAAGAAAGAAGAGTGCGAGGCTGTGCCTGAGCACATTATACAGACAGTTGACTGTTTCACAACCCTCCCACGGAGAGTGTGCTGAACGGGAGCCTCGCTTTGATAACCTCTCTAGATTAACTGACAGTGTGTATAAGTGTGTGTTACACATATGGTGTTCTGGTGTTTGAAGACTATGTGCATTTTACAAAAGCTCCCTGAGGTGATATGAAGAAAATGTCTGAACTTCTCATTGTGTCAATGGGGTTGAATATGTGGATGCATGGAAAACTTAGAAGACCGGAAATGTATTTATAGGAGGACCCACCATCATCAGCTGAGGCTTCACTGCTGTAGCCATCATAATCAGCAGTAAGAGGGCTGTACTTCTGCCGGCTCTCCCAGCTGAAACCACCCGTGTGTTTGGCATGAGAGGCTGCCTTGGCTCCTCCTCTGAGGCCCTGGGAGCGGCTAACCGCTTCCTGATACTGACCCATCAGTTCATCCTCGCTGTCTGATGATGAAGCCTGCAAGTCAGCGTCAGAGTAGACCTTATCTGTTTGGGGATAGAGGAAAGTACAGTCAGTTCCATAACTATTTGTCTCTACACACCACCACAGTGGATTTTAAATCAAACAAACAATCATGTTGTGATTGAAGTGAAGACTTTCAGCATTAATTCAAGGGTTTTTTAGGAATTTGCTGGCTTTGTGTTAGGAATTACAGCCATTTTTATACACAGTCCCCCATTTTCAGAGGCTTAAAAGTAATTGGACAATTGACTGACAAGCAGTTTCACGTGAGGCCCGTTCCCTCATCATTCCATGAAAAATTAAGTAGATAAAAGATCTGGAGCTGATTCCATGTGTTAAAATGGAACTAGCTGCTCACTGGAACTCTCAATACAAGGCCCAAAGAGATGTCAATATAAGTGAGGGGGGCCATCATTAGGTTGAAAAAACAAACTATCAGAGAGGTAGAAAAATCGTTAGGAGAGGCCAAATCAACAACCTGGTAAATTCACTGGGAATGCACTGGGCAGCTCAGGAACACCAAAATACCTGGAAGACCACGGAAGACAGTGAAAGTGGATGATGACAGATTAATAAAAACCCTTCACGACATCTAGCCCAGTCATGAAGGGTTTGAATGTAGCTGAATGAATTTCATTTTACAAGAAATCTGAGTTTTACTTTCTAGAAATAAAGAGGAGCAAGTGAAGAAAGGTAGATTTGATGTTTTACAAGAACCGATGTCTAAATATGGGGAAAATCCTTACCTGGAGATTACTGCATGAGGTACATTAAATTAAGACTGCGGTGAACACATGCTGTATATAAGATGGGTAGAGCCACCATAACGTCACTCACTGGTTTGTGAATTCCCATTTTTGAAACTGGAATCAACAGGATGAGACTGCAATCTTATCAGGTCTCCATGACATAAAACCATACATTTGATTCTCTAATTGGACCATAACTTAGAAAATGAGCATCATGCTGTATTTAATAAGGCTTTAAACTAGAGATTAAGTCCATAAGCTCATCAGGTCCAGTGCCTAACAAATTTATTATAACACCACTGTCATAAAAGAACACACAAGAACACACAAATATTTTAGAAATCTGTCAAAAACTTGTTTAAAACTAAAAATGATATTGCTATATATATGCTAAACTAATTTTTCTGTTCAGGAATGCAAGTAAATATGTGTAATTTGACATCTTAATCAAAAAAATAATAATGTGCTATTTTTTTCTGCTTTTTTGTAAAACTGTAAATTTGAAAATTCATGGATAACAACAATAATTATAGTTTAGCATTAAAAATATAATTTGATTAAAAAGCTTGCACAAACTGGTGGATTAATCTTTACAGAAATATTAAAAATTATTTTGTTAATTACTAATAATGTTTATTTAGGGCAACTGTGGCATAAACCTTACATTGGGTGGTGGTCTAATAAATTTGTTAAGCACTGTATGTTTGCTGAGGTCACAGATTAACTGAGATGAAGGGTTGTTTTCCCATAGACTCAATGCAATCAGACAACTTTTTGAAACTGGAGGAGATGCCCCCTGCTGGTTATTAGAGATAATCCAGGTTTAAGGCAATTGTACTTCGGCTTCACTTTAAGAACCATCTTTTTTATACACTGTATGGGTGGACACAATAGATAAAATCCATGAGGGAAAAAAATCCATTCATTAGACAGCAGTCTGGTTCTGGCAGCTTTTGCTTACTGGATCATTCTGAACAGAAAGCTCCTGATCATTCAGCAAAGCCTTTGATAAGCCACTACAGTGAAAAATAAAGACTTGTAATCAAAAAGGAACATCTGCTCTCTCATCCTGCAATATTACTCTCTCCTTTTGGTTTCTCCTGCATCAAATTACCTCCATCACACATCCAGTGTTTTGTAGTGATTTATTCAGAGAAAATTAAATGATGTGATAATTATTTTTGTGTTGTCAGTCTGCATGTCATCACACAGTGATGTCATATACTCTTATGGGTTTTCTTGTTATTCTTGCCAAGTGATTCTATGATGCTTTTTAAACTTTGAAACTATTTAAGGGAACTATTTATTGGAATCATCGTGTGACTTTTTCTCCATCACACACTCAATCTAAATCTCATCTAAATTCAATAGCATTTATGTACTAAAGCATGCTTTAGATTACTCATAAATCTGTCAAATGTATAGACTCATTTAGTTTGGCTAACTGATATGGTTTTGTTGCTCTGAAAATAACATTTGTATTTCAGTAAGTATATCTGTTACGTGGCTCACTTGCTTTGGTTGCATCAATCCAGCAACAATCATCACATTTCAATTAATGCCTTTTAAGTCACTGACAACAACAACAACAACATGACTTTTTAAAAAGTGCTTCATAATTTATTTATTAGCTGTGCTGTGTTAGACTGGCAACCTGTCCAGGGTGCACCCCACCTCTCACCCTGAGATATTTTCCAGCCTCCACACAACCCCAATATGAATAAGTGGTTAAGAAAATGGACGTATGGGTGGATTTTTTTTTGTTTGTTTTAAATGTTGATATTAAAGAACAGCAATGAAGAAGAGACGACACATTTAGGAAATACTACAAACAGGTGTGTTTTGCAAAAAGTGATGGACGTGATCTAAACACAGAAGCACAAATTGCCAAAGATGCTGATTACAAGTTCCTTTTTCCATCTCAAAGAATGCTGCTGTATTTCCATTTCCATGGTGCTCTGTGTAGTCAGCCACACTTGTTGCCTTGTTACACAACTGAAAAAATATTCATGAAAAATATATAAAACAAATATATAATAAATATTGTGGTGGCTGTGGCTCAGGAGGTAGAGCAGGTCATCTACTAATCCGAAGGTTGGTGGTTTGATCCCTGGCTGCTCCAGATTACATGCCAAAGTATCCTTGGGCAAGATACTGAACCCCAAGTTACTCCTGATGTGTTCATCGGAGCATGAATGTTAGATAGAAAGCACTTAGACATAGAAAAAAGTGCTTGTGTGTGTGTGTTTGTGTGTGAATGAGGCATGTTGTAAAGAGCACTTTGAGTGCTCAAGTAGAGCAGAAAAGTGTTATATAAAAACCAGTCTGTTTACCATTTCTCCTTCTAATGTACTGGCATGCATGTAATTTAGTAATATATTGCTAATGTTAATTAAACAACAAAAATTATATCTTTGTGATCCTTAAATATTCAAACTCTACATGGTTATTTAAAGGCTACAGTTACATATAATATGGATCTTGATTAGAAGACGGTATTTCCCAATGTGATATACTTGCTCAATGAGGGTATAATTAAAAATAGGAAAAGAAACACAATAAAGTAGACAAAAAAATTCTAAGAAAAACTGTAACTGTGCAATGATTTAAGCAGTAAGTGAAGTCAATCCTTCTAAATCTAGTTTTTGAATCTAGTTTTGTCAGTGTGCTGTAACTTCATAATTTTTCCAGCAGGTGGCAGCAGAGCTTTTAAAATAACCCAAGCCGTGGCTGTTTTGCAAACCTTTCCAGACTGACTCAAAAATCTCTCCATGCATTTACAACATGTAGTTTAGCTACAGAAAATGGTCATCAATAATTGCACTTGTGAAAAACAGAATCAGTAGAAAACTATTTCTTCAACAGACTGCTATCAAATTTAACACTAATATTTGTCTTGTGCCTGTCAAAACCGTCACGGTTCCAAAACAATAAAGAAAAGGTCACCAAGATTAGTCACTTTGCTACCTTACACTGCCTCCCTTTGTTTTCTGCCGATGGCTTCTCTGAGCAGAGCCAAATCCTTGTGTGGGCTCCCAGAGGCCACCAACCTTTTAAACTTCTGAAACCCCTGTGGGCGGATGACAAGTAAACAATCCTACAGCTGTCAGCAACAGTAATCCCTTCATGGGCTGAGAAAGGCCAATGGCAGTGGAACCTCCGTGCAGAGGTCAGACCTCATGCTGCAGTCAGCGGCATGGCTTCGCAGTTTCATCGCAAGGCTGGTTAATGAAACAGCGAACGCAGAATCTTTTGTAAACAGGGTCACTGTACAGTTTGATAGGTACCCTAAACTCTGAATGTCAACTTTAGAATTTTTTATATTACAAATGAACACGTGTCCACTTTATCGACATCTTGTATGAATGTAAGCTGTCAGAAAAATGTAAATTGAGGTGTTTTGTCCAAATGATGACTACCACCTGGGATCAAAAGGCACTGGTTAAAATCAGATGTGAAATAATGGCAACCAAATGTGCTTTCATTTTAAAATTATGCATGCTCACCTTGCAGCTCAGTGGTTTTCCTGAAGTCATCAAGGCACTGAAGGCTCCCTGGGTTCTCTAGTGCCAACTTATTGTTGAGGTACCAGAAGAGGAGGGTCATGAGGATGATGAAGAGTCCGATGGCTGTCAGAAACCCCAGCACCTCTGGAGAGACTAGAAAACAAATATGGCATTTTTAAATATCAAAATTAGACCACTGTTAAGAGGTTTTTAGTCTTAAATCTAATGCAGCAGGTTGGCATTTTGACAGAAATGGTTATAATGCATTCGCACACTCTTTAGATGATCACATTTCCTGAGTTAGGAAGTCGTTGAGAGTTTGGAGTGTGTGTGTTTTTAAGTTGGAACGTGGAAACGACACTGATGCTTCAAAGAAGAGATTTAAAACAAGCAAACTTTACCTTTTTCTTTTTATTGCACAAAGGGACAAGAATGTGACAGTGAAGTGAAAACTGTGTCCAGGCCAGAAACAACTATCCTCAACTGCTAACAGGACATGGCCTCTTGGCGACCACATGCAAAAACAAGATGCAAACACAAAGCCAGCAGCAAAGAATGCAGAATGATGTTAAAGATGAGTATACACCAACCCCAGCCAAGCAGCAAGAGCCAAATATTAAGGTAACAATAGAATTAATTTGACAATTGCAAAGTGCTCTTTTGGCTATTTTTTTATTTTTCTACACTAACAGAAAAGTCTTGTATGTGTTTCCTCATTACAATAGGGAATTTTGTCAGTGTGCAGGACTAAGACTGAAGTTAGCTTAAGGTTAACCTCTAATGCTTTTACTGTTAACTCATAATTATGTGACATCTCAGGTCTTTTAATTTCTACAGGGAGTAATTAAGTAAGATGTGTAGTACATTACTTTTTTGAAGATGACCCCAAATAACCAATTATTACAATCTAAAACAAATAACTAACAACGAGAAGGCAAATGAGCATTTTTGAAAATATCCAAAAGTATCACTTTGGATTTGTAGGAGAAATGTTAGGTAAATGTAAGGTAACATGAAACTGAATAAGACACAGAATTCTGGTGCAAAAAAAAATGTGTTTCACGTCCAGGCTGATAAACATCCATTTTCTTAGTAATCAGAGTTGAATTTCTGACCATTAGATTAAAAAATAAATAAATTGGCTCTCAGAGGCAAAATGCAAAAAAAAAAACCCCGCATTAATATTAAAATCTGTACTTTTTCTTTGTCCAATGACATTACTGTACAAGTGTTTAACATCAAACAAAAAAAAAAAAAAACACTTTCTACAAACAAGGTAGATGAGAGAGAGAGACAGAGGCAAATAAGCTGGAGCGAGGGATTGTGTCACTGTAGAGACACAACCTGTTGGTTGCCATAGCAACGGGTTCAGGTGCAGCCTCACACGAACCCCAGACACACAGGCAAATCAGATCTCATTAACCGTAGCACTGACTGCCACACATCAGGAGATCCAGTTAGGTCTGGACATAAACATCATTAGTGAGGGTTTGTTACGCCAGAATGAGCCTGGCTAATTGATACATATACTCTGACTGTGTTCTTCACAAATGAATACAAACGTATGACCTTCCACCTCATGTGTGACCTTCCAGCATCAGCATGGAGGTGCAATGCCATCACAGAGACTCTTAAATATCGGGATGTTTTACTGTTCTCTCCATTGATAAAAGTGATCAACTAAGCCTATCATCTTTGTCCTAAACCACTTTTTTACTTTACCCGCGCTAAACTAATGAAGGCTGATTGCTAGAATTAGTGGCAATCAACCTTCAGAGACCTGTTGTCACCACCTGGAGCCAGTTCAGGAGATTAATTTGGCATTTTGGGAAGAACAACTCAACCGTAATCAGGGGATTCACTGCATGTTTGTTGGAGTGTTTGTCTAAAGTGAGGTGTTATATTGTTAAACTGTTACATATAAAAACAAGGGCAATACAAGAATGGCAACCTCCTTGCAACTATGGAAAAAAGCAATAAAATCTCGTTGCCCAGTGACTGTCTTGAATTTTTTTGCATTTAGCAACCGATTGCAAGTAGTTGCAGCGACCAAATGGTTGTCCAGAGGTTGAGCACTCTTTCGATAACAAGGCAATTGCACAGGTTGCCTGATGGGGGCAACCCGTCTCCAAACAATCAGTCTGATTCCGACTGACTGTAATTACTCTGAGACAGACAGGCAAAGTTTTGCAAATAACTGCAATCTACTACATAAACGCATATAGATTGGTTGCAACATGTTGGCAATCAGTGCACAATGAGCAACTTATCTGCCATAGGGCAATAGGGGACTCAACTGAATGCCAACTGGTCGTTTTCTGGTTATATTCCTATATAAAAGCAAGGTTGCCGAGCTCCAATATTATTTGGCAGTTCCTATGTTATTTTACTGTCCTACAGCAACTACGTCACTAATTTTAGAGGATTTACTGAATTTCTGCTTGAAATCTATGAGGTTCTGGCTGGACTCTAAATTTAACTAGTTGGTGTGAATTTTCTGTATGTTGATGGCAACAGACAGCAATTTTCAATGATTTATCACAGATTGCAACTATATTTGTCAACTTGACCCCATTCAATCACAAACTGATGGCAAAGTGACTCCTTATCACCTTTTTATCTTTGTGTTGATGCACTAAAGTCCCTTTGAAGACGGCATCTGACTGCGAGTAGTCACAGACCTGGTCCACGTCTTCAAAGCAACCATTTCAAAGACAACAAGATTACCAGTTCGTTGCACATGGTCGCAATAATTTTGGTTGTGCAGTAATCTCCAACCACTGTTTTCCCTAGTGTGACTGTAGCATAATGCAAATATCTAATCAGTCAATCACGTGGCAGCATTTAGGCATGTGACTTTGAACGCGGCATAGTTGTTGGTGCTTAATGCAAATATCTAATCAGCCAATCCCATGGCAACTGCTCAGTGCATTTAGGCATGTAGACATGGTCAAGACGACCTGCTGAAATTCAAACTAAGCATCAGGATAGGTAGGGGAAAAAAGGTGATTTAAGCAACTTTGAATGTGGCATAGTTCTTGGTGCCAGACGAGCTGGTCCGAGTATTTCAGAAACTGTTGATCTACTGAGATTTTCCTGGACAACCATCTCTAGGGTTTACAGAGAATGGTTAGAAAAAGAGAAAATATCCAGCGCGTGGCAGTTCTCTGAGAGAAAATGCCTTGTTAACGTCAGAGTTCAGAGGGGAATGGCCAGACTGCTTAGAGCTAATAAGAAGGCAACAATAACTTGATAGAACCAAGGCATGGTAAAGAGCATCTCTGAACGTACAACACATTGAACCTTGAAGCAGATGGGCTACAGCAGCACAAGACCACACCAGGTGCCACTCCTGTCAGCTAAGAGCAGGAAACTGATGCTACAATTCACACGGGCTCACCAAAACTGGACAACAGAAGATTGAAAAAAAATGTTGCCTTGCCTGATGAGTCTTGATTTTTGCTACAACATTTGGATGGTAGGGTCAGAATTTGGAGTAAATAACATGAAAGCATGGATCCATTCTGCTTTGTTCAGGCTGGTGGTGTAACGGTGTGGGGAATATTTTCTTGGCACACTTTGGGCCCCTTAGTACCAGCTGAGCATCGTTTAAACACCTCCGCCTACCTGAGTATTGTTGTTGACCATATCCACACCTTTATGACCACAGTGTGCCATCTTCTGATAGCAACTTCCAGCAGGAGCCAACAAATCTACAGAAACTGGGTGATGCTATAATGTCAAAATGGACCAAAATCTCTGAACATTGTTTCCAGCACTTTGTTGAATCTATGCCATGAAGAATTAAGGCAGTTCTGAAGGTAGAAGGGGGTCCAACCCAGTACTAGCAAGGTATACCTAATAAGTGGTCAGTGAGTATACTGTATACTGTAATTCACTCTCCTTTAAACTCCATTTTTGTCTCCACCAGCTGTTGAGGAATAGAATTTTTAGCTGCTTAATTCTCAGCTGTGTTAACCAGATAATTCTGTCTCTCTGCCATTATGTGCTGGGCTTTTCTGTTAAAAATTTATTTAATTATTATTTATTAAAAATAAATAAAAATCGGCAGAAACAAGCTATGAGAAGGAGCCAAAAAAGTAAACTTGCAATGCCAAAATTAGAAGCTGAAAAATGCTTTGTAGAGACAACAGAAATCATCCTGGCAATTGATTTATACGCCGCCTCTAACAGTTGGCCTGAAAACCAAACCATTTAGCAAAAACAGCTAAAGCACATCAACAGGTGAAAATTCTCTACAGGCTTCTCACTGCATGCAACACAACACATGGTCAGTTCATCCAGTTTTTTTCTAACAACACTGATTAGTGCAGCTTTAATTAGAATCATCATATAATCAATAAACAATAATAAATGCTTTCAAGTAACATATGCTCTTTTCCAGCTACACTGTCTCACAGCTTGTATCATCTCAAATGGCCTGCACACACTGGCAATTATCACCTCATATCCTGTTTCTCATTCTGCAATAACAAACAGTGACATGTCAGGAAGACAGAGAGGAAAGTGGAGATGAAGAATTCTTGCCAGTTCAGAGGAAGTATGGTCTTAATGTATTGAGAAAAATCATCAAGTGTTTGCATGTCTATCAGATCAAAAACAACATATGTGACAACCATATATTTCTAACTGGAAAAACTGGTAGAAAAAAGGTGCCAGAAGCAAAGTAACCTGGCAGGCATATCAGTTAGATTTGGAAGTCTAAATGTCAGCACGAAGAGCTCCACTTAACACATAATATTTCCACAGCTCAACACATCCTGGCCTGCATACTCTGTACTTGGCTCTGGCTCAGGATTCGACAAGTCTTCATGCACACCACTCAGACAGAACAGCATGCATGCGAGATGCCCGCTTTCGATCTGCCAACCAGAAAGTCGGACTTAACCAGGATATGTCAAATCCATTTGGGGTGGCAGTTGATCTGTGTACAGCTCATCACAGGAGCTGATGCATGCAGTGGAGCCTGTCAACATAATGTACAAGAAAATGCAGATTTTGTCAAATTGGCCTCTTTTAAGCAAATTAAAGTCTACTTTTAGAGCTTTTATGAAAAGTTGAGAGTGCAAAAAAATTTTCACAAGCTGCTTTAAGCGACTCAGTAATCTTTTCACAAAGAACATGCTGGGTATATCTAAATGAGATGCTTTAGGAGCTCTAAAATTTGGTATTTAAAGCAGCAGGCTTTGATAATGGTGGTTTAAGATGATTCAGAGATGCATTAGTAAAATAAACAGACATGATCACACAACTGAATGTCACTGAATATATTATTAAAGTCTCCCAATACTCTCTAAAGTAGCAGCCTTTAGGCATCAAGAAAGCTGAAATTTGAGAGTCACACTCCACTTGAGGCTGCAGGCTAAAACCATGAAAAAATAAACAATGCTTATAATGCTACTGCCAGTTTCTTTTTTTAATTTATCTCCCATTTATGTGTGTGAAACATTTTTGCAAACTGGCTGGTTCCAGCTTCTCAAATGTGAAAATTTGCTGCTTTTCTGGATCACATTCCCACAGATTCATTTTGTATTTGTGGTAGAAGAGATGGGTGTATAAGAAGGTGCATACATGCATGGTTTCTTAAATGAAAGATTTGAAAATAACTGCATCCCCTCTGCAGCGTGCAACATGTGCATCCTTGTTTTGCTCTGCAGCCTTGGTGATACTGGTGCAGCGGTACATGAACCAGTTCTCCACCTGCTGCAGGTTGTGGTTAGAGTGACCCTCCACCTCACTGAAGCTCTTGAGAGCAGAAAAAGTAAGGTCAGCCAGTTGCGGTCCAAGATGTAGGAGTTAGAGTCCGTCTGACTGCAGGAAGAGATCTTCTCAAGCTGTATGATATCGAAACCACAACAGCAGCAAACTTACCAGCGAGTCAGGAAAGGGCTGGTACTAGCTGGTTAGCATCATCTGAACGTTCCATAGAAGAGAAAAAAGATGAATAAATCAACCGTGGATGGCACCAGGCTCTTGGACGGTTTAAAGAAAATGCTAAAGTGAGCTGCCAAATATACCTGGGCAGATGTTAACACATGTGGGCAGGATCCCCAAGTAAAGTCAGTGATATGTGTTTCTTTTCTTTTTGGACTTTTAATTGAAAACAAATTTAAAATGAGTTTTCTTTTTTTATCATTTCACCACTATTTCTAATATTTAATTCACTGAATGCTTTGAAAACAAAGAAAGATAAATGTTATCTTATTCAACAATAAAACTGTAAATGTTGCAGCTTTGGATGTGTTTGCAGTTTAAAGCCATTTAAACACTACTTTAAAAGTGTTGACAGAAACATTCAGCAGATTTTTACTAGCGAGTGTGATCTTTAAATTAGGGTTGTGCACCACTATTCAAATAGCAGTTTAAATGTTTAATGGCCAATGCTTAAGCTGGTCCATTAGATAGTGCTCAGTTTTGAGTGATTTCTTACTGTAAGGCTAGTCTGATTTTGTTCCCTCATTTAAACAGCTAGTAAATTATTGACCAGAAACATCCCTATTTTAAATGAGATGACAAGCTGCGATCTAAACAACGCCTTCCTACAGCTCAATTCTTTGCCTTGAAATGAAAAAACTTGTGTTTTCCAACACCTCGTGACGTTCACCCAACCTAATATCACAAGTACAGACAGAAACACAGCCTCCCACTGGTGCTGAGAGAACGATCCCTGGATGCTGCAGGTGTCAGTCAGCCCCACAGCTGCTCCATAAATCTCAGTGGGGCCGACTAGCTCCAGTAAAATCTCGCTGCCGGGAGCTGCTGTAACCACAACCCTTCAGGAAACTGCACTTTGCTGACTAATGCTAGTGGGGAAGTTGAGGTCAGCGGGTGTGGTTAAATGGAGCTATAACTCAGATGAGGTGAAGACATAATGGTGGTGGAACAGAGGTGGTGCAAGATTAGGCCTTAGTGGAGAGCCTACAATGGTATGACTTCTAATGTATTTAATGACCACCAATTGTTTTCTGGTTTAGATTTAGATTATTATTCAGAGTGAAATCCTGCATATTTTTCCTAAGCTTGAGAAAAAAAAAAAAAAAAAAAAAAGAAAAAAAAAAAAAAAAAAAAAAAAATAAAAAAAAAAAAAAAAAGAGGAATGGAA